>CAUZXS010005370.1:62500-87930 GCA_963585895.1 Sepioteuthis lessoniana | reverse complement strand
GGAAAACGGGGAGTATTTAAAGTATCGGCGAAGGAGCTCAATACCTTTTATCTTAAACCTGATCAGGAAGATTTGATTCGTTCTGGAAAGAAATGAAATTACCATCAGCAGTAACACCATTTCTTGTGAGATGACTGAAAATTTTTGAAAAGAAATGAGAAAAGTTATTTGTACGGAAAGCAAATAGAACCATTTATGTTAAAACATCAGTACATTAAAACCTGTATATATATTTGTTTACTCTTATCTGAGTGCACTTATTTTCAGTCAATTGTATATATATATATATATATATATATATATATATATATATATATATATATATATATATAATATATGAGTGTGTGTGTGTGTGTGTGTGTGTGTGTGTGTGTGTTTTGATAGATATGGACAGGCATTGATAGATGACATGCACCAAAGGCAAGGATACATATATATATATATATATATATATATATATATATATATATATATATATATATATACATATACGTATATATAAATACATTCCACTGATGGAAACTCATGGTAAACGGATCAATATGAACCAGTATGGTCAATGAAATAAAGTCATATGTAGACACATAAAAACATAGCCATATATAGATATATATATGTGTGTGTGTGTGTGTGTGTGTGTGTGTGTGTCTGTGTCTGTATGTGTGTGTGTGTGTATGTGTGTGTGTGTTAATCTTTTTGTATAAACACATATGTATGTATATGAATACATACAGACATACATACAATCTATGATAGATAGATAGATAAATAGATAGATCTGATTGCTTGTCTCCAATACAATTTGCTTAAGAAAATCACACACATTCATAAGAAAGATATTCATGCACTCTTATATATATATATATATATATATATATATATATATATATACTGTAATATATTTTTAAAAGGTACCTAATGGTTCAATGTTATTTTGTGGGTGTGTACACCTGCTTGTGTGTGTACATATGTGCGTGCTTGTATGAGTGTCCGTGTGTGCGCGCATATGGGTGCACCTGCGTGGTTTGTGTGTGTGTGTGTGTGTGTGATTTGTTTCCTTGGATTTCAAAAGGGCAAGTCGAACGAATTGAAAAGGCCACGCTAAGACATTGAGCTTTGTGCTAATTACAAAATATCTTGTTCTTTTTTATATTTCTTGCCATATTCATCGATAGACTCATATATACACACATACACACATACGCAGGCGCAGACACACGCAACCACAAGAATGCACACATATACGCACATTCATATATCCGAATGAATTAACTTACACACACACATTTGAAGATTATACCCAAACTATCTATTTGATCACAGATATATATATATATATATATACATATATATATATATATATATATAACTGAGATCGAATATGTAAATATATATATATGCATTTGTTTATTCATACATGTATTTGTATACATGAAAAAATGTTATAAATATGCCTGTATTTTTTTTCTTGATTTTATGTTAACTTTGAATCAATTTTTGAAAAAATTCCCCTATCTAGTTGCTACCTTGTATCGATTTAGTGAACGATAAACCATTTCACTTATGTCTCAATACAAATCAATTGCTGAACTTTATACAAAGATATTCAAAATTTAATTTCTTTCTTTTAATGCATTGTCAGATTTGAACTAGTCTCTTCCTTAATTTTCATAGAGCGACGTTATGCAAGATTCTTTTATATATATATATATATATATATATAGAGAGAGAGAGAGAGAGTAAATGCGAAAAAGAGGGGTTTATATAAAAGAGTAAATACTCGATGCAGTATTTGCAGAGCATGTATCAAAGCTAAAAAATATTACATTGACGATCACTAGAAATACATAACTGAAAATTTTGGGGTGTACATATACATCAAACGGAAAGCAGATTTAAGTACCACTTCAAACATCATTATAATATTATGTATAATCGTGTTGTTAGCTTTAAGGACACTTAATACTCAGACGAGGAAAACAAACACAAGCACACGCACAAACGCATTCACACACACACACACACACACACACACACACACACACACACACACACACACACACACACACACATATATATATATATATATATATATATATATCAGGTTTGGTTTTGTTCGGTTTCTTTGTTTAGTGGCTTATCAAACTTCGGGGGACATTTAATGTTAAAGCTATCCTTGTAGATCAGTGGTATTATATAACCCATAGCTGGGTGCATAAGCGGGTCCATTCCTTTTCCAAGTGAAAAGGCTTCAAGTGAACGTAATATACAGACTTTAGTTTGTTTACAGCAATGTCATATTTCACCAGTTCAAATGAGGAAGAGTAAATATTGAATTCGTCTGTGTTTGTTTCTGTGGGATGTGCTTCTGTCTATGTGGCATTGGTGTGTGTGTGTGTGTGTGTGTGTGTGTGTGTGTGTGTGTGTGTGTGTGTGTGTGTGAAAGATTTACAAATACACGTAAGTAAATAAATTTTAATATTTTATTAACAATCCACAACGATTTTGGTCCTACGCAAATTTCTGTGGTTATTTCTTTCATGACTTCTTTACATTTTAAGACTGAGGCTTACGACCGTCAAGATAAGATTCCCGTTAATTAAAATTGAAGACTTTTAACTGTATATCATTCGATTGTCAGAAGCCTGCTATTTTATGAACATATATTCAAATTTGAAATTAATATCATTGCTTTCTCTTTTTTGTTTTCTCTTTCGAAGAAGTGATACGTAGAACTATAAGGTTAATAAAAATTTATATATTGTTTTCAAACCCCTATAATGGCTAAAACAGATCATTGTACTCTGGCCTCGGCTCAAATGTCAGAAGAGAAATTGGAATATAATACTAAGATTTGAGAACATGCAAAAAAGAGTAACAAAAATAATAAAAAGAGTAAAAAATTACAGTTACAGGGATTCATTGCAGGTATTAGGATCAGCAGCTTCAGTAAAAAGAAAAATGAGTGGTGATCTAATTGAAACTTTTAAAATAATGGTAGTTCTAATTATGGGAAACATTCTTTTCATATTTCCCTCGAAATGAAAATTTATTTTCAAGGCATATTACAAAAACTATATCAATTAAAAAATTGAATTTTTCGCAAATACGATTAGAACTAAGTGCAAAATCTGATCAAAAATAGCTATAGTGTTAAAAAAAAATGATCAAATTCGATCTTTTCAGATAAAATACTATCAAAACTAATTTAACGAGGCATTTGATGTAACTTTAGAAAATGTAATTTATATGTAGCTACTGTATTATTTTGTACATATTCCGTGCAAAGATCCTTTTTTCAAAGGTTGATAAATGTGAATGAAATGGGAGATTCCCAAGAAGATAGTAAAAAAGAGGAGGTCCCCAACAAACAAATAAAATTTTTCTGTGTAACCTACGTGTTCTTTTTTTTTCCGATGATTTCATTTGATGTGATCTCTACAAGTAATATCCGTCAATCATCATTGTTTCCTGGTATTTTTCGGTTTCTTTGTTTAATGACATAATAACTTTCGTGGGTTATTGAATGCCAAAGGTATCCTTGTATAAGAACAGTAGTGGTACCATTTAATCCATAGCAGGAGAATTGAATAGATCGCACCTTTCCCAAAGCTTTTTGTCCGAAAGTGGGTGCAATTGCAGGATGTAATAAAAACTCACGTTCAAAGATGTCACATTTCAGCAAATGTGTCTCTACCCCACGTGGATATCTTATTTATAGTTCTGATAGGATGTTAGATAAGTTCTTTTTTCAATTTAAATTTTCTCTATTATAAGATATCTAGCATTTCTGTTCAAGTCACAATTTTCTCAACACACACACACACACACACACACACACACACACACACACACACACACACACACACACACGTGTATTTATATAGTTTGTTGCGTTTAATGGCATATTAATCATTATGGATGATGTAATGCCAAGTTTTGTTTATACATGACTTTTAAATTAATAGTTTCTTGGTACATTTTTAAAAAACTAACCGGAGATGATTTGTTTGCTTAGTTACATAGTTTCGAGTAAGGTGAATGTTTAACTTGCTCTATTTGACTAATGGATGGGAACCTCGTAAGTACGCCCAGTCTAGTTCAGAGAAGACCAGAGAGTAAGAGCAATGATGGTGTCTTTCACGTTTTCCATAGCTCCAGGACTGGAGCCTCATAATCAAATGGTTTCGTATCCTATCCAGGATACTTGTTGATGGCGGGGGCTCTTAACCCTCTGCAGAAATGCAGTCGCAGTATTCTAATGGCGCAGCTGACTGGGGGAATACACACACACACACACACACATATATATATATATATATACATCGATTGGAATACAAAAAATCTCACCAATAACACCAAAATAATGTGTGAACATAACAAAACATATCCCTAAAAATCCTTGAAACCATCACTATTAAAAATAAATTGCTAAACGTGAATAAAATAGCATTCAACACCGGCAATAAGACATTAAATATCTTCACCAATTAACAT
Source organism: Sepioteuthis lessoniana (assembly GCA_963585895.1). Taxonomy (NCBI): domain Eukaryota; kingdom Metazoa; phylum Mollusca; class Cephalopoda; order Myopsida; family Loliginidae; genus Sepioteuthis; species Sepioteuthis lessoniana. The sequence goes on along the minus strand of CAUZXS010005370.1, from coordinate 83,433 downwards.
GCCAACGAAAGTACCTCCAGCAAATTATAAACCCTTCCAACAAAGTAGATTTCGCACCAAAAGTTAGCAAAAACAATCAATGTCTCCAAAAAAGTCACCCTAACGACGATCATGCAGCAATGGAACAGAAACTCGGGCTAATTCTATATCAACTGGAAACTGAGGAAAAAAAATACAGAGAAAATTGGGTTAGGTTTCTTTGTTTAATGGTATATCAAACTTCGTGGGTTATCAAATGCGAAAACCATCATTGCAGAAGAGTAGTAGTGGTACTATTTAACTCAGAGCCAAGGGGAAAAAAGGGTTCATACCTTTCCCCATGGTATTTGTCCCCAGAAAAAATGTTTTAGCCTAACTGGCGCTTGAACTCACATACTACGATGTTGAGGTCCAGCACGTTTGCCACGACGCCACGGGACCTCACTAATGCAGAAAGCTTGAGAAAAATATATTATCATATTTACCAACCCCTCTGCTCGGGCAGGATATGACACAAGGTCAATTTTTAAGCGGAGTTTAACAGGTTTGAATTCAGAATTTTCCTTCTCCTAGACTAGTTGCCTCACCAAGGCTGAAGAACCTAATCTGTCCTACTATTTACCCATAGCTGGAGGGAGAATAATTGGATTCATACCTTTCCCAAGGGTATTAGTGCTATGTGAAATGCAATCAGTCTCGTCCAGGATTTGAACTCGTATCGTCGTGTTCAATTCCTACGACGATAACCATTACACCACATATATTATAAGAGTATAAAAAGATCTTTGTGTGGTCTATAATCAAACTTGTCAGGACAATAAATCGCAATCAAAATATGGTCACTCTCTCTTAATATATATATATATATATATATATATATCGAGAGAGAGAAAGAGAGATGCTTTTAAATTCTTGCATCAATTTTTACTGATTTGAGTAATATAAAGATTTTAGATTATTAACAACTTTTCAAAGGCAATACATTTTCTCAAATTTCGAAAGACTGCTGACCAATGACGGATATTTTTATTAGTAGAAAAATAGCTATTTGAATTCAACCTGGAAAAATAATTTTTGACTGCATCTGACTTAGAAGTGCAGTTCTTCAATGGTACCTACGTTTTATTCTGTTTTAATAAAATATTCTTTATCTTACACAGACTTAACTATAACCAGAGTAACAACGTCAACGTTTCTTAAATTCAAGAAAGAAAAGCAAAAATTCCTAATAAACTTTACGACCATAATGTTACTCTTCATGTGTTTTGTTATTTTACGAGACTGCTGGCACATGCCAAAATGTCGTTGAAAAGGCGGCAAACTTTTATTTCATTTTGTTTCTTTTTTTCTTTATTCTTCTTTTTCTATGAGGTAGACAGTAGCGTGCAATGCGGTTAAGAATCCAACGGTACTGGGTGTATCTAATTGGCGTGACCTTTTGCAAATATCATAAAACTGGAAGCAAAGCGAAGAACCGAGCTGATGCGGATGGTAGCGTGTTCTTCGGGGATATTTCAATTGTAGAAAAGAAAAAGTATGCAGACAATATAGGTTCGATCCTTGGGGACGACACTTTGTGGCCAGATGGTGAATGAGACTCATTCAAATACCCTGCACCGTCTGCTGCTGATGAGAAAGCTATTTGAAGTCATCAACGACAATTCTCAGAAGGAGTAGTAATATTGATGTCTCTGCTCCGACTACTATACTTGCTTCAACTACTATCCTTCCTCCTCATTCTTTTCTTTATCCTCCTTCAACTACCCATCTATTGGTCGAATAGAACTGTTTAATCCTTTATGATACATGAAGGTATTTAACTGTGTGCAAACAAATGACTAATATTAAATTGAATTATTAGGATTAGATAACAATTCATAAAATCATCAAACTGTAGCAAATGGAACTATTAGAGTTAGCAATACTTGACACAATTTTACTACGAGCAAATGCATGCATTAATGTTAGAGAATAATACTTGAAACCATCAGACACTAAATACTAGAAAATGTTTAATAGAGTACAAACGGTATTTGAAACAATTTAACTTTGTGCATACAAATTAGCCCTGGCTTATTTTTAAAAATTCATGTTACTAATAACCTATCCAATTACATTTATATATATATATATATATACATATAATAGCCCTTATGGTAAAAAAAAACCTGGCAAGTGATTTGAAGATGAAAATATACAACGAATCACTGTAAAGGGGAAAAATATATATTGGGAAAAAATATATATTGGGAAAAAAAAGAAAAGGCCAACCTTGTCATACCAATTGAAAAAAAATCAAAAGACACACAATTGGTTGGTTAAAAGAAAAAAACACCGTTAGGGCTGCTAAGCTACAATTTAAACTGTGCTTAATACTAAGTAGAGCAAAATTGTAACGATAATTACTTAGTGAGTCAGGAACTAACCTATTATAGTTTCGCCTAATTCCGGGATTAGGTACCCTGATGAAACGCTTAGGTGAAACTATAGTAGGTTAGTTTCTGACTCACTAAGTAATTATCGTTACTATATAAATATATATATGTACAGGTCCACAAAGAAATTTATATTTTTTTAATCATTTATTTTGTTCCTTCTTACTAATTCTTCTAACTTCTTTCTATTTTCAAAGAATATTTTATGAGATACAAACGGAACACCTAATCTCGTCCAGACGACCAGACCTAGTGTAGTAAAAAAAAAAGTGAGAGAATTCGCTAGACTGTGAACTTTGCAGTCACGGCAAACCCCATAGTAAAATTGTAGGTAAGCGAAAAGTACCTGGATCTTGCTAGGGAACTGATAAAAACTATGGAACATGAATGCGACGGTGATAACAATTATAATTGTTTTTCTTGGTACATTCACTTAAGGATTAGTAAAGAGACTGCAGAACTTGGAAGTATCAGAGGACGAGAAGAGTATTATTAAAAGAACAGCATTATTAAGATTGACAAGAATACTGAGAGGAGTCCTGGAGAAAATTGGAGACTTGAGAAGAACTGCTGTCACTTAATCTCCTGCGAGAAACCATCGGTTAATGCTGGCGGGGAAAAGTCTTGAAAGAGTAGAATTATAATAATAATAGTAATAATAAGAACAATAAAAAAAGAAGGATAAGTACCTGAACATTGCTAGGAATTGAAAAAACCGTGGAAAATGAAAGTGATGGTTATACCTGTTGTAATTGGTGCTCTTGGTACAGCCACAAAAAGATTCGTATAAGAACTAGAAGACTTAAAAATAAGGGGACGAGTGGAGACCCTTCAAACTACAGTATTGCTAAAATCGGCCAGAATACTGAGAAAAGTCGTGGAGACGTGAGGGACTGCTGTAAAAGATCATCAGCTAACACTGATGTGAAAAACTTTCAAAGAGTAAAAATAATTAGGAAAACCCGTCGAATAATGGACTTTGCCGTCCCAGCAGACACCAGTGTAGAAATAAAAGAAAGCGGAAAGAGAGATATGTACGTAAACCTTGTCAGAGAAATAAAAGAAAAATGGCACATGAAAGTGACGGGGATACGAATGGTAATTAGCGCGGTCGGAATCATCCTAAAAGATTAGGAAGATTTAGAATTCAGACAACCAGTGGAGAATATCCAGTCTATGAAAATGGGCGAGAATACTGAGAAGAGTTCAGGAAACTTGAAGAGACTTGCTGGCACTAAAATTCCACTGAAAGACCATCTGCTAATGCTGGTGGGGAAAAATCGTAAATAATAATAATAATAATAATAATAAACTCCTATGGGACTTTAACATACAAACGGATCACCTAATCCCGGCCAGAAGACCAGACTTAATAATAATCAACAAAAAAAAAAAGAGAACTTGCAAAATAGTCGACTTTGCTGTCACGGCTGACCACAGAATAAAACTGAAAGAAAAGAGGGATAAGTACCTCGACCTTGCTAGGCAATTAAAAATACTGTGGAACATGCAGGCGACAATTATACCAATTGTAATTGGTGCGTTTGGAACAGTAACTAAAGGATTACTAAAGGGACTGGAAGACTTGGAAGTTGGCGGACGAGCGGAGACCATCCAAACGACAGCATTATAGAGTACGGCCAGAATACTAAGAAGAGTCCTGGAGACATGAGGAGACTTTCTGTCACTCAGGCTCCAGTGAAAAACAATCGGCTAACGCTGATGTGAAAAGCTCTAATGAGTGAATAATAATAATAATAATAATAATAATAATAATAATAATAATAAGAAGAAGAAGAAGAAGAAGAAGAAGAAGGCTAGAAATACTACCTATTGAATAAAGACGTCGATTTTATGAGTATTTATTAAATTATATCTTTTATTGTTATGTGTTGGTTTTGACTAAAGTTAATTTTTGACCAAATGGTTATGAATCCGCGATTTTTCAGGTTCTTTGATATTCCCAAAATATCTGTAACTTACGAAGGGCAATTGAGATGTATGCAGCCTAAACCTGAACTCTAGTTATAAGCCTGAATTTGATCTACCATTGTGACTGTATAATTTTCTATGCGATATATAATAACAACTGAATTAAATGCATGGACACGGAAGGAGAATATGACAAAAAAGAAATATTTTGTGTAAAAGGTTTTTGTTAATTTTTTCATTACATAGAATTCTTATAAAATTATCTTTACATAACTCTTCCATGTCAGCATTGATATAAAGTAGATTAATAGGTACAACATTTAATGGTTCGTCGAGGAAAAATGAAAACATGTCCTTAAAAATTGACCCGTATAACACCTGTAATATTCTACAAATAATATGCGTGAAATTGTTTTGTTTTTTTATTTTTATTTCAGAAAAAATATTTTATATAATTCTTCTAATAGTTTTTAATTGATTTTTTATAAAATAATCGAGAAATTACTAAAAAAAATTCCGGTCCGTTTTACACTCTAGTCTTTATTTTTAGTTTACGAAATAATTTTTTCATGATTTTATTTCTGGGGATTTATTCTTTACGCGCTTTCCTATTTCTTTTTTTTTTTTTGTTTTCTCTTTTCTTTTTTTCCCCCTTATTTCTTTATTTCTATTAAAAATAAAGAATGTTTAATTTTATTTCATACCGGCTCATTGGCCAAATAGTTCGAGTGTTCACTAATGGTCCAAGAGACCAGTGTACAATCCCAGGTCACGTAAAGACTTTAAAAATGGTACTTGATACCTCCTTGCTTAACACTCAGCGATATGAGGTACGTATTAAGGGTAAAGTGAAGAAATCCAGGGAATGAAGTAGCGTTCACCCTACTCATCGATGTAGTAGCTATTTAAAAGGGAGCCCTCTGGTGGCCCTCGACTACGGTTGTCAAATTTTCTTTACTTACTTTTATTTCACAAAACAATTTTATCATGAATTTTTTTCGCATTTCTTTTGTTTTTCTCCTATGTTTCTTTATTTTTAATATGCTAAACAATTTTAGAATATATTTTTTTGTCATTTTATACGATTTCATATTTCCTATTTTTTTCTTCATGTTTGAAAGGAAAAACATTTCTTTCTATTTTGCAAAATAATTTTATGATGGATCTTTAATTTCTATTCATTTTTTCTTTTCTATTTTTTGGTTTTTCTTTATTTTCATTTACATAAACAGCTATAGTATATATTTATTTCTATGTTTATTCCTATTTCATTTTTTTCTTTACACTTTCCTTCATTTTCATCTTTTCAAATATTTATTTTTTCTTCCATTATCGCGACAAATTATAAGGGATGTATTCCTATTTCATTTTTTTCTTTACACTTTTATTTTTTTTAAATGTTTATTTTTTCTTCCATTATCGCGACAAATTATAAGGGATGTATTCCTATTTTCATTCTTATTTCTTAATTATTTTCTTTATTTCTTAAAATTTCATCTTTAAGATTTCGATATTTTTTGTCTCTAAACAATTTATCGTGGATTTATTTTTTTTTATTCTTATTTCTTTTTTTTTTTTTTATTTTATTCTAAATTGTTTTTATTTTCATTCAACTAAATTTCATTTTTGTTTTTCTTTTGGTTTTATTCTTTTTTTTCTATTTTTTTTTCTAAATGTATATTTACTTAAATTTCCCAATACAATTTTATCATAGATTTATTCGTATTTTTATAATTTTTTTCTTTTTTTCTTCCTCTTTATTTTTAAAGTTCTTAAATATCTATATTTTCATTTCTTTAAAGAATTTTATCATTGATTTACTTTCATTTTTATATATTTTAATCTTTTTATTTATTTGCTTTTTATTTTTATTATTCTTTTTCTTTCTATCTAGCAGAACAATTATCTCATAGATTTTGAAGATGTAACTAATAATCAATATCATATAGATTCAAATAAAATAATTATCTATATTGTTTACGTATATAAAAACATCATGGACTTTTATAATAAAATGTTCACAGTTGGCAAAAATAGATTAATTTGATTGGAATATTTCTTATGAGGATCTTTAATCGCCAAACATCAAAATAAAATTCGTTACGTGTGACGAGAGATTTTTTTCTTATTTGCACCCAATAACTCCAATTGTTAAAAATGACATTAAAAAACATGGGACAGAATTTATTGTATAACTTAAAATCCAATCACAATCAATATAATCAAAAGAAAGTGTTGCCGTCGTTAAAAATAAAATGGTTGTATTAAAGTGGGTGAGATGACCGATTTAATTGCTGTCCTCGTAGACGAGAGACATTGAACTCAGAAAATGAATTACGTCAAGAACTTGGAGAGCATATGTGACTAAACCAACACTAGGATTGCTGCAGAAGCAGTTACATATGTTATGTTAGTTAAACAAAACAACAACAAAAATGACAAAAACGAAATCAACCTGTTAACTACTATTACTAAATAAATCAATCACTTTACAACTTAAACTGTTTGATATTAGATAGATGATTCTTTTCAAACTCTTTGTATCCAAAATAAACAGGGATTTAAATAAGGAGAACATCCTTAAAAATTAAAGCTAATAATTTTCGAGAATGTAACTTCTATATCATACTTATGAAGCAAGCGTATATATACTTAATATATACGTATAAACAGGATTTGGCATTAAATTGCCTTCAGTGGTTGATGTGCTATAAGTAGTAAGTAAAGTAAAGATGACAACTGTAGTTGAGGGTGACCTGAAGGCTCCCTTTTCAATAGCTACTACACCAAGGTGTAGAGGAGGGCGCTACTCCTTCCCCTGGATTGCTCCACTTTACCCTTCATACGTACCTGAGTGTTAAGTAAGGAGGTATCAAGTACCATTTTTAAAGTCTTTGGTATGACTCGACCTGTTATTCAACCCAGGTCTGCCAGGACATAAGCGAACACTCTACCCACTGGGCCAATGAGCCGGTGTGTAAATGTTATAAAACCAAACCAAACAAATGAAATGTTTTCATCGCGATAATACCATCTCTTATTTCGATAGTAAGTCTATGTAATTAGTTGACAAGTTCGCATAAATACCTCACGAAGTCCAATTTACTGAAAGCAATGTTAGCATGAGCATAGAAAAGGCATGAACTGGCATTGATATAGTACGAGTTAGATACTTTCTCTTATAAAAGAAAATGAGAATTCTTCGAAGCTGTTACCGTTTCAGAACTACGCTATGGTTACACCACGAGGATGCTAACGAAAAGCAAGGAGAAAAAGCAGGACGCAGACTGCACAAGAATATTATGAGCTGCTTTGAACAAATCCTCCAAGCGACACTCTTCCAAACAGCAGCTTTACAGCCACCGACCTACCATCACAAAAATATCTACGTAATACTCTCAAGACTCACTGGTTGATTGTTTGGTTGGTTTCCTTGTTTAATGGCATATCAGTCTTAGTAGGTTATTTAATGTCAAAGCCATCTTTCTAGAATAACAGTTGAGGTACTATTTAACCCAGAGCTGAGAAAAAACTCACTAGGTAGCATTGGGAAAGTGAAAACCAATTTATCAGAGACGTTATCCGATGGAATCCTCGAAATGGACTCACCAGTGTTGGTCTACTGGCCAAAATTTTATCAGTTCTGATCACACAATGCAGATAGAGGATCTAAGATGAGCGATGGTCAAAAGGGTAGATGGTGAGAGTGTGTGTGAAGGAAATATGTGCTGTCGACAGTCTTTAATCACACGTACGAACACACACAGACACACACACACAGACACACACACAAAACACACACACAATACACATACATGCATATGTACACACAATACACCCATGCATATATATATATATATATATATATATATATATATATTTAATTTCCAAGAATTATATATATATATATATATATATATATATATATATATATATGCGTGTGTGTATGTGTGTGCATGTATGTATGTATGTATGTACGTATGTATTTTATTTTCTTGTTGAATCTGATGAAGTCCTGTTAAAATTCTTTTGAAGCTTTTATTCATACCAATTCGCTTAATAAGATAGAAATAAATTTATTATCCTAATGTGTTTTTGAAAACATATATGTGAACAATATCGTATACATTGGTATTTCAGAACCTTATAATTATCATTTCCAGAAGAGCTTAGTAATGAGGCCGAAGACATAAAACCGATAACGTATGTGAATTTGGAAGAAGAGCACGAGTGAAAATTATTGCGCTAGAGCAGGCACCCCATCCGTGGAGGATACCAATAAAATGATGGAAAACAAGACCGAGGAGTACTTGCTAAGTAAGCAAACAAAGAACTGAAATAAAAATACGAACAAACCATCTTCTTCGAAAAGCTGTGACGTCATTCACAAGCATTCGTCCTTCGCTTAGCACACACACACACACACACACACACACACACACACACACACACACACACACACACACACACACACACACACACATAAATATATACATACTCAAAGAATAGAAATAAAAATAAATAAATAGGCCGATGGCCAGATAGTTAACATACGCAAGTTAACAGAAACCTCTCTAGTGTGTTCTCTCTATCAGAAGAATTGACGTCATAGAAGAACGTTCGTCTCGAGGCTATGTTTGACGGGATAAGACAAGAGGTTTCCATATAGGAGAATAGTGAATAAAATCATAACTCATCTATTGCCGATTCAAGTGCACACCAGCATTCTGAAAAAAAAAATCGAATAGTTATTGTTGATAAATATCTATAAATATCTTACAAGCGAGCATTGAAAAAAAAAAAAAACTTAAACAAAGAAACAGCATGAAATAAAAACAATTTTTCCTATTTTATTTGTCATTGAAGAGTGTGAAAACACAAATACGTCAGTATATATATATATATATATACTAAGGTAAATATATTTCACAAACTTAACGATTACTATATTAATTTGTCTGACCTTCATCTCACAGACGAACGAAAGGAATTCCTTAGCCAAGGGCCTTAAGGTCACCAATAAACCAAATTTAAATTCAACTGAATACAGAATTTGAAATATCGTGTAAAAAAATTGAAAAGAACAAGAAAATCATCAATAATAGTAAGAATAATATGCACAGATTGATACAAACTTCATGAATCACAAGAACAATCGAGAATATAATTTTCCCAGTCAGCTGGGGCTATAGAATATACCGGCTGCAGCCCTGCAGAGGAGTAAAACTTCCCTCAATGAATGTCCTGGATATGATAGATAAAAACTGATTGTGAGGTTCCAGTGGTGCTGGAGCCTTAGCAAATACGGTGCGCCCCTTCATTGCCACGGCTCCCAGGTCCACTCTGGCCCAGAGTGATAGAACCTGATAGGGTCCTATCTATGGGTAAAAAAGAACTAAACAGCGTACGTATGCTACACTGAATTACTTAAAATAGAACTGTTTTTGACATTCAACTGTGTGTTTACGATAAACTGAACTGTTTGAAATAGAACTGTTTTTGACATTTAACTGTGTGTTTATGATAAACTGAACTGTTTGAAATAGAACTGTTTTTGACATTTAACTGTGTGTTTACGATAAACTAAACTGTTTGAAATAGAACTGTTTTTGACATCTAACTGTGTGTTGACAAGAATTATGCTTATACTAAACTGAATTGGAACTGTTTGAATAAATTGAATAGCTTGAAATAAAAATGTTTTGACTATTAAACTGTGTACCCATGCTAAACTGAATCGTTTGAAATAGAGCTGATTACTTGTATAAAATGGATATGGCATTAAATTACCAACAAAGGTTAATATGACATAAAACCCTAACAACCAACCAAGCGAAGCACATAATGTACATGGACAGCAAACTGTCAAAAATTAAAAAAAAGGTTTGGAAACTCAAATGAAGGCTGTGACGATATACAGTGACGATATTGGGCTGAAATTGGGCACAGAAAAATGTGTCATACAAATAATGATGAGCAGAAAACGACATATAACGGAATTAATAGAACTACCAAATCAAGAAAAAATCAGGACACTCAGAGAAAAGTACATGGAAATATTGGAAGCGGTCACCATCAAACAAGCGGAGATGAAAGAAAAAAAAACGAATACTTCAGGAGAACGAGGAAACTACTCGAAACCAAACTACCAAGCAGAAATCTCATCAAAGGGATCATATCATGGATTTCTCCCTCGTAAGATACTAGGAATTATTCTTAAAGTGGGCGAGAGAAAAACTTCAGCAAATCGACCAAAGAACAATAAAACTCATGACGATGCATAAGACCTTACATCTAAGAGACAACGTTGACAGACTGCCAGCGTTAAAAATAAATAGATAAATAAATAAATAAAAGAAGGAGGAAGAGGACTCACTAGCACAGAAGATAGCGTCGAGACATCGATACAACGACTCGAAGACTATATTGAAAATGCAGAGCAAGAGTGATTACATCAACCAGAAACAATACACACAACACAAGTATCAACCGAAAAGAAATAACCAGAAAACAAAAGTGAGAAGAAAAAAAACTGTATGAAACATTTCAAACAAGATACAAGTGATATCTCACTCGAGAAAACTTGGATGTGGCTTAGAAAGGAAAGCCTTCAGAGACAAACTGAATCTCTTCTGTTAGCAGTACCGTAAGGACAAACTATATCAAGCAAAAATAGACAATGCACAATGAAGTAACTGTTGTAGGTAATGTGGTGACAGAGACGAAACGATCAGTCGCATAATAAACGAATGCAATAAGTAAGCACAAAAAAAGTATAGGACTAGACACGAATAGGGGGATAAGGTGATCCACTGGAAATTGATCACGATTCTAAATAGTGCTCTTGGTACAGTCACAGAGAGTTGGTACAGGGACTGGAAGACTCGGAAATAAGAGGACGAGTGGAGACAATCAAAACTAAGATCGGTCAGAATATTAAGAAGAGTCCTGAAGATTTGAAGTGACTTAGTGACTCTCAAAGTCCAGTAGAAATCTATCAGCTAACATTGGTTTTAAAAAATCTCAAATGGTAAAATAATTATGAACCTTCCGTCCTGATGGATCGCAGAGAAAAAATAAAGCAAAGAGAAAAGAGAGAGAAGTACCTAGACCTCGCAAGAGAACTGAAAAAGCTATGGAACATGAAGATAATGGTGATAGCAGTTGTAATTGGTCTAGTGAGTAGAGTGTTTGCCCATGGCCCGGGAGACCGTGGTTCAATTCCAAGTGGAGTCATACCAAAGACTAAAGAATTGTACTTGATGCCACCTTATTTAACACTCAGAATTATAAGATAGGCATCAAGTGTAAAGTAGATCATTCCAAGAAAAGGAGTAGCGCACTCCCCTACAGCTTGGTGTTGTAGCTTTTGAAAAGGAAGCCTTCGGGTTGTCCTCGACTTTGGTCACCAACTATATATATATATATATATATATATATATGCATATTTCAAATATGTTGAATATTAGCTTTTGTAAGAGTCAACAGCGAGAAAATCTATTCATAAGTTGTTTCCTGCTTTTTGATTATTTTACTACATCCTGGAAAAATATTAATATTGATCTACCATTTCGTGCATTGAGCACTTGTAAGACTTTACGGATTAAAACGCTGTCAGCAGTAAATTTTGATTATTTATATATATTTTGTGATCGACAGGCTGTTTCGTTATATCACAACACTTCAGTGTGGCTAGACACGTAGGGAACTTGAAGCTGGGATCGAAAACTACCTAACATTACGTTAGACGTAGTAACAAACTGCTCAGCCAAGAATCGAACCTCTTCAGCACTGGAATTATAAGGCATTACGTAGCAGCTTTCGTTTGTTTATATTTTTATACCTTACCGGATACCAGGGTACTCTATTCGTTCGAAGAGCTTTGCATTATGCAAGTGGCAGCTATATATATATATATATATATAAATGCGCGTGTGTAGGCAATATAAATCAAATAAGATTTATTTATTCCAAAATATATTTTAATACAGAGACATTAGAAGGCACAACATTTTAAGTAATCTTACACACACACACACACACACACACACACACACACACACACACACACACATCCAAACCAAGAAAAACACGATTTTAATATTTAAAAGAACATCTTATGTCCCTGAATTAAGTAACAACACAGTCTATGCATGACTAAAATCGTTTTGATTTGATAACGGACATATGAAAAAGAACATAACTTCAGATTTATATACGATGTCAAAATTGCTTATCAAAACAAAAAAGGAAAAACAACAAACAAACAGAAAATGTTCTACTAATCAGATACTTGTAAAATTGGTGATCTACTAAGCATAATTAACTGGAGAACTAATAAAGTGGCTGGTGGGAGACGATGGTATTCCAAATTGTGTTGAATCTTGCCGGTGAAGGCCAGTAATCTTGCCCAACTGGTCGACTGGTCGAAACAAACAGGAAATTGGAACAAATGATTCAAATAAGCAATTACTGATTCATCATCGTACATTTTTTCTTTCTTATCCCGTATGTTCGTTGGGTCAAGTAACAAAATATCGTTTTTGATATATATATACATATATATATATATATATATATGTGTGTGTCTGTGTGTCTGTGTGCGTAAATAGATAAATAGATATGGACAGATAGATAAAAAAGATGTATACATTAAAAACTTATGGTTATCTTATATATATCATCATCATCATGTCATGCCACCAGCACGGATATCCCTGACCCTCTCTCGCCACTTCTCCCTATTATTCATCGCCTCTGGCAGGTCTTCAGGGTTACATCCTGTGTCCTCACATAGCTGCCGTATGTATGTTATAGCTAGTCGTCCTGCTTTTGCTTGGCCATATGTGGGGGTCCATAGGAGTACATCCCTTATGAGCTCGTCCTTGCTACTCCAGCAGTGTCTGGTTCGTCTAATTTGTATAGTTTTCGTGATGGGAGGCAAGTGGCTGTATAGTTGGCGTCTTTTGGGGTGTTGTCGCCAGGACTTATTCAATATTGCTCTCAACATTCTTGTGTAATTTCCGTCTAGTTTCTTCTCCAGCCGTTTAGTTAGCGTCCATGTAGTGCATCCATATAGCAGTATCGATACAACCGCTGCCTGGAAGAAACTGCGTTTCATTTGATCGGTCAGGTCTGATTTCCATATGATCGATAGCCTATCGATAGCTGTCCATGCTTTCGATAGTCGTGTGTCGATATCTTTTTCGGTTGATGAGACGCTATTTCCTAGGTAGGTGAATTTGTCTACAAGTTTCAGAGAGGCTCCGTCTAGTGTGGTAATGTTGCCTGTCTGGTTGTAACACATATATTCAGTTTTGTGTGCATTGACATGGAGCCCAATGCCTGCTGCGGCTCACTACACTTAATTGTTAACGGCCTGAGAATACGCAAATGTAGCTAATTTATTTACAATTTGTGTAAGTTACACAAAAAGGATAATATAATTTTGCTATGTAGTATTAAATTCTCGTGGTAGAATTTTTGATGAAAAGAAAATATGAATTTGTTTTAATTAAAATTATAATTATTTTATATTAGTTTTGGTTTAAAATTTTTTGTATTTGCATGCAGACTTAAAAAATATATCTCTAAAGAAATGAATCATTTAGTAGGTATTAAATATATATATATATATATATATATATATATATATATATATGTTTATGAATAAAAAACAAACAAATTTGTACCAAACATGCACACACACACACACACACACACACAATCACACACATACATATATATATATATATATATATATAGAGAGAGAGAGAGAGCGAGAGACAGAAAGAAAGAGAGAGAGGTAGACACAGAAACGGAGTGAAATGAACAAATGGAGAAAATCCACTAAGAACGACGAATACATTTTCAACATTATATATATATATATATACACATATATATATGTGTGTGTGTGTGTGTGTGTGTGTGTGTACAAATATAAAAAAACAAAGCCTTTAGTATGTGATTTTATATACACCTGGATTATTTTCCAATGTTTAACGATTAGCTTTTAACATTAAATACTGATGATGGCGGTCAGTGTTGTATCTTCTGAATTATATCTAATTCTAGTGATGAAGTGTTTAACATGCGCGTTAGTGGCCTCTTGTTCTAAACAATGTGATTAAATTTTTGTTAAAATTCTATTGTATTACATAATATATATATATATTTTTTTCTACACTGTCCCTTCGATCCAATTAATTCTTTTATTCCTGTTTTTAATTATTCTTTCCAGTTATCTAGTCTGCCAAGTGCCGGACGAAAGGACCCTCGGTGTTTTATGGTCTTAATATATATATATATATATATATATATATATATATATATATATATATGATTAAGAGAGTGCTAAACATCTATGATAGAGTATTATATAATACAATAATAAATAAATATCTAATAGTTTTTAAATATATTTAATAGTAATAAATGCTTATCTGTGACTATTGTTTTTTTGCCATCTTCACACACCAATCATCAGCCAGATTGCCGTATAAAGGTGGCATGAAATCACTATATATATATATATATATATATATATATATATATATTTCATGATATAATATATCTCTCATTAATTGCTCCTTTTTTATATCTTTTCTCGATTCAATCGTAACGTCGCCTTTAATTTTGGAAGAAGAATTACAAGACGTGTTATATATATATATATATATATATATATATATTTAACATGCATGCTGTAAATGCATTGAATAGAATATTGAAAAAAAAATTAATTCTGATACTGATATATGCTGCCTATTTTCCAAATTAAAACAACAACAACATCATTAACAATAGTAATGATAAATACACCCTACAAGAGAACTCAAAAGTCTATGGAACATGAAGGTGACAGTGACACCAATTGTAATTGATGAAATTGGAATAATCCCCAAAGATTGATAATGGGACTAGATTTCAGAGAATTCAGAAGACAAAGTGTGAACATCCAGCCGATAGTATTATTAATATCATCTAGAGTCCAGGATACTAGGAGAGACTTGCTGTCACTCAGATTCTAGTGAAAGATCATCGGCGTTACCTGACGTGAAAAACTCTCAAAAGAGTAAAACAATGATAATAACTTGCTAGGGGATTGGACTGAATATTGTTAAAGAAGCAAAGAGAACACGACCAATCGTGGAGTTTTTAATCTTAGCAAACCACAGTAAAAACCAAAGAAAACGAAAAAGGCGATGAATAATTAGAAACGAAAAAGTGAGACAAATTTTCAAGAAATATCCCATAGTGCAACATAAAGTAACAAAACAAGATAAATCATGCAGTATATGATAAAATTGGTGATCCCCAAAGAACTTGAACAGGTATACAAAACCTGGACGGGAAATTTGACTGGAAACACAGGTAAATAAATTACAACAAGCAAAGATGCTCAAGAAGAAAAAATACGAAGATACGTTGGGAGTCGGGAGGAAATGCCAAAAACAAAGGAGCGTGCAAATTGAGCAATACAACTTGAGAAGAGAGATTACAAGATATTAGCGCAAGAAAAGAGACTGAAAAGACACAGAGACTGGGTCAAGCAGCACAGGAAAAACAGGTTATTAGAAAATAACGAAAGAAAATTATACCGACAAGTAGGTGAATAATGCACGTTGACATACCGACAACTGGATGCAAAGCGAGCAAAATAAGTTTGGAGTAAAATATCGGAATGGAAAAAAACGCAAGAGAATTGCTGAATGGATACACAAGATGAAGAAAGAATTATAAGGACTCAGAGAAGACCTTGAGGGAGAGACTTACGTTGATTTGCTCTGAGCAACTCTCAAAAAATACTAAATTGGAAAACTCCAAGTCATGATGGCATAAATGTATTCAGTTTAAAAAAATGATCCCTGAAATCAACAGACTGGCTCTTGAAATGAATTGATGCTTAGAAGAAATATATATGGCAAGATAGATGACCAAAGGAAAGACCATCTAGATTCAAAATGAACGCTAGAAATAAACCAACGCCAGCAACTATAGACAGATAACGTGTCTACGGACGGAGGGTTATTTTTTTCTGACATATTAACCATTCTTGGTCATTTAATGCCAAAGCTTGTTTTTACATATGTATTAAATAGATTAGGAAACATATTTTAAATACATACTGTTAAATGATCAAACAGTTATATTTCTTACAATCCAATTTAGCATAAGTCAACAAAGTTAAACGGTTTCAAGTATTGCTATGTATCACAAACAATTCAATTAAACATCAGTCACTTGTTAACACAGAGTTAAGTAATGAAACGGTTCTATTTCAGACTATTCCATTTTGCATGAGTCATTTGTTTGCACACAGTTAAAATATCAAACAGTTCTATCTGACCCATAGATAGGACTCTATCAAGTGCTACCACTTCGGGCCAGAGTGGACCTGGGAGCGATGGCAAAGAAATAGTACTCTGCATTTCCCAAGCCTACAGAATTACTTGAGCCTTATTATCAGATTGGTGGGGATCTTACCTCTTCATAGAGATGCAGTTGGTGTATTCTACCGCCCCAGCCAACTGGGATGGATTAGAGAGAAGATTTATTACTCACTAGTAAGACATGGACTGCTTTCCGAAAAACAGATAGTATACCACAACGGAACAAGTGGGTCAGGATATATATAGTAGGTTGATCATCACATTCTCAAAGAGAGTAAAGTGAGACGGGAAAATGTTCCTCTGGCATAGTTTGACAACTAAGAGACATACGTTCTGGTCTCACACAGGTGAATAATAAACTATCTCAAAATTCACTAGATATTAGACGAAGTCATAAAGTTTATTGAAAAGCTTGAACGTGTCAATTAACAACAGAATATACAATACAAGCTGAAGGGAAAATCCTTAGATGTATCTTCCTCGGAGATGCGCTTTTGCCATCACTAATTGTAGCATGGCTATTAGTATTAGATGCCACTTAATCATATACTTTGAAAATGCACTGGGGGCTACACATTTTCTAATTTGCAAGAAAATTTTAACCACTTAATGTACATAGACGAGATCAAGCTGTTTGCGATAAATGGACAAAAATTAGAGACTCTAATACAAGCAATAAGAATAAACAGTCAGGATTTAGTGATGAAATTTAGCATAAAAGTATGTGCCATGGCAATAATGAAACGTGAAAATCAACTTTTGATGGAAGGAATAGAACTCACAAATCAAGAAAAAATCAGAACGCTCCAAGAAAAGGAAACTTACAAGCACTTAACAATATTAGAAGCAGACTCCATAAAATAGCGAGGATGAAAGAAAAAATAATTAAAATATTTTTTCTCATTTCTTTGACGTAACTAATGAAAATTGGACATAGTTATTTTTTATATTTTAGCTTGCCGAGAAAAAAAAAAGTTGTTTTTTTTTTTTTAGTAAAAATAATCAATGTAGTTTTTAAATATGGATTGTTTACTAACTCTTTTAGAACATTTATATACTTATACTTGGGCAAGTCAAAAGTTTTGCAATATTTTGCTCTTACTGCTTTTAACCGGATTGTGAAGGGGACGAACCACATTGGACTGTAAAATATCGAACTCACTTAATTACACTCAAAATACTGCCCGCCATATTTGCTTCTATGAATTGGAGCACAGCCTCTAAATTAATGGTTTTCGGTTTGCATTCTTTAAATTTCTTGGAACCTGACAAAAATTTTTACGATTCTTATCACTGTTCTCAGATAAACTGGACATTCACCTTTCGTACACCAAATACTTTTGATCGCTTCCTGGGTGTAATGTCTCAGATCGAAATCGCAAAGCAGAATTTCCCGAATTATACAATGTTACACATTCATCTATGTGACTTTTGCATTATACACGGAGTGAAACAATGTCTGCGCATCACCTATCACGAAAGAATCAACTTCAGCGAGTACTTATCACAGTTTGAACTCCTTGGATCAGGTAATATACGCACCGTAAATTTACACGGAACAAAATATTACCAAACTTTTGACTCACTCTTGTAAAATCTTTCATAGTTCTAACAACATTTCATCTCTAATTTTCTTATCAGCCCAAACTATCAATCTCGGCTATCTATATTATAACTATTTCGATTCTCTGAACTCTTGTTAATTCAACCGGAGGATAGAAAATTCGAATGTATCTCTATCCTTAGTGTTTGGTATTCAACGAGAACTAATGCAAAAATTAGATGCGAAAGGAGTCTTCGTTCCCGCCCCGGTTACCTCGAGTAAAACCGTGGCATCCGATTAACCCCATCTTTTGTTGGGCAAAAATTGGGGTTGAACGTCATTCTTTTTTTTTTTTAAGTCGATTTGCCAATTCTAATTCAAATTGATTTTTTTCCCCTTTTTCTGTCGACATTTTTTGTGTGTTCAGGTGGTTGTCACTTAAAAAATAATCTTGCTATACACGTAAGAATGCGTGAACACGTCCATGTTTATTTACAATTTTGTGTGTATGCGTGCATTCAGATATATGTATACGTATGAAAGAAAGCAATTACTCTTAATAGAAACTCAATCTTAACTACTATGTATGCATGAATTTCCATTTAAACATCCAGTGGAATGGGACGTTTTAATCTTACTTATATTTCTCTAGGATTAATCTAACTTAGGTAAGTCTTAACATTATTTAATACAAATACCCACAAGAGATATTGATGAACACATGCATAGACAAACAGAAAAGCTTTCTCTTTTTCCCTATATATATATATATATATGTATATGAGGTATATATGGGTTTATCAACTTCTGTCAAAAATTAATTAATAAATTATTTTTTCTATCTATCTATCTATCTATATATCTATCTATTGCAACATGTACAGAATGCGGAAGCAAAATTAGGAATATTCTAGTATAATAATAAAATTAGGAATATTCTAATATAATAAAAAAATTAGGAATATCCTTGTATAATAACAAATAAGAAATTCGACACTAATATCCTCAATATGAGGAACATTTTTGTCAGTTATTGTATCAACATGACTCTGAAACGATTTGGATACCTTCAAAATAAATTCCACAGACATTTTATTCCATTGCTCGTCAATAGCAATCTTAAGCGAACCAATACTTGGATGGAAAGTTGGATTTTCTTTTGTTTTCTAAAAGTTAAAAAAATACATTCTATGATCTCACAAAATCGTTATTTCACAGAAGAAATATGTTCTTAACCGCATCCAAATATATTTGGAAATGTAAAACTATTATCTAATGCTGTTATCTCAAAAACTCAGATTCAAGAACATTGAAAAACTTCTAATAATGCAGACACAACAAAATATCTTGGTTAGCTGGGTACGATTGGAAGAAGACAGCACTATTTTCTAGAATAATTACAACTTATAGGCTGGTTTAGTTTTGTTCCTTTGTTTAGTAGTACATCAATCTTCGAGCTTTATTTTTAAAAAAATTAAATTTTTAAAACAGTAGTAATGTCATTTTTTATAACTTCATGCCTTTCTAAGGGTATTAGTTTGAATGTAAACTCAACACTGAGACTGGATTTCGAACAATCTTTCTAAGAGTTCACAATCCACTTCGTTAACCATTGGACCATGGCTACTTGCCCTTCAGTGGTGGCCTATAGGGTCACATAGAAGGGTATAGAAGAATAAGAGTATGCTTTGGAAAACTAAATGTGCATCTTTAAAGTCCTCAGTGATTTTAAAATGATTTTTTCGGTTATAACATTCTGCGCCAGAGATCAACAAAAATCCTTCTGAAGAAATTATGAAAGTCACATTGTAACCTTTTCACATAGTAGGGATGGAAGAGGCCGACATTTTTGACAAAAAGAAAAGAAAGACTGTTCAATTATCAATATATATATACTTTAGAGTGCATCAAAGAATGTCGTGTTTTTACAGACTTTTCCTAAGATCTTATTACAGGTTATCATTTAAAGAATCATCATGCCCCTATCAATATATATATATATATATATATATATATATATATATATATATATGCATGTAAGTAAAGTTGGTGACCTTACTCGAAGGTGACCGAAAAGCTCCCTTTTCAATAACTACTACACCGTGTTGAAGGGGGGGCGCTACTCTATTACCTGGATTGCTCCACTTTATCCTTGATCCTTACCTTATAATGCTGAATTCCAAGCAAGGCGGCATCAAGTATCATTTTAGAGTCTTTGGTATCGACCTGAGATTGAACCCAGGTCCCCCGGACAATTGGCGAACTCTCTACTCATTAGATCAATGGCCCGCTTCCCAGGGACGATGTATTTTGACTTATTCATTAATAAAATTATTTTAATGATAATCTTATTTTGAAAAAGAAAATGAAACAAATTTCTCCCTCATATAAACTATGTTTGTATATTTCTACGTCTCTCTTTGCGTTCTATGCGAAGTCATCAGAAGGGAATGGTGCATTTTTAAACTTGTCGAAATAAATTTATAATGGCATTTGATTTTCTAACTTAGATTATATATATATATATATATATATATATATATGTATTATGTATTATTCAGTCAAGATAAACTGGAGTCGGGAATAATTCCACCAGGACAAATTAATTCCAGTATGAATTTTAAAATTTGCCTGGTAAAGAACTCAATA
>CAUZXS010005370.1:0-60000 GCA_963585895.1 Sepioteuthis lessoniana | reverse complement strand
TTCGATAACTATTACAAAAGCATATACACACCACACACACACACACACACACACACACACACACACACACACACACACACACACACACACACACACACACACACACACACGCATATATATATATATATATATATATATATATATATAAATAAGTAAATATGGATATATATATATATCCATATTTACTTTCATATATATATATATATATATATATGTGTGTGTGTGTGTGTGTGTGTGTGTGTGTGTGTGTGTGTGTGTGTGTGTGAGCATAAGAATAATTGATATGATATTAAAACAATAACTTACACATCTTATACCCTATGGATAATTACTGATTTCCCATCTTATGTGTATTTTCTAGCTTGTTGCTATATCTATCTATTTATCTATATATCTATTCGTGTACCTCTTATATTTTAGTGTTTGTAATGATTTTGAATTTAACTTTATTTAATATCTGTCTTTGGCTCTCTATTTCTCTTTCTCTCTGTGTTTTTGTAACTGTCAATTTATTTGTCTATCATCAAAGTTCTACACGGTTATGCTTGGGTGTAAATTTCTTTCAATTTTTTTCTTGCCCAGTTGGCTGGGGCAGTAGAATACACCGACTGTAAATCTGAAGAGGGGTAAGATCCCCTCCAATGATAGTCCTGGATATGACGCAAAACAATCTGATGGTGAGGTTCCAGTGATGCTAGAGCTTTGAGTAATGCGGAGCACCCCTTCATTACCATTGCTCCCAGGTCCACTCTGACCCGGAATAGTAGCAATTGATAGGGCCATATCTATGGGTTAAATAGAACTAAACTGCACACTTATGCTAAACAGAATTGTTTGCATTAAAAATGTTTGACTATACTGAATGGCTTGCAATAGAAATGTTTTTAACAATTAAACTGTACTTACATTTAAATTCCGTGCTTATGCTAAAATGGATTATTTGAAATGGAACTGATTTGACGTTCAATTGTGTAAACAAAATCTGTACTTATACTTAACTGAATTAGCTGAATTAGAATTGTTTGAATAAACTGAATAGCTTGAAATACAAATGTTTTTTTACAATTAAACTGTGTACTCATACTAAATTGAATTGTTTGAAATACAACTATTTGCATTAGAATTGATTTGGCGTTAAATACCCTGCAAAGGTTGATATGCTATAAAACCCAAACAACCAACCAACCAAAAACAATTTTTTTTTCAATTGAAAATTAATTTATAAAATACATATGATTACCTGTTATTTTCTATTCTGTGATGAAAAATTTGACTTACCTATTACGCAGCCGAATTCTGATTAGTCGAAGAAGAAGCCTTTTTTTTTGTAAAATAAGTCCTTACGTAATTTTAAATAGATACATGCGTTTTATCATGTTAATCCCATGTTTTGAATATCTAAAATGGCACACTCATATATATATATATATATATATATATATATATATATATATATATATATATATATACGAAGGAGTTTGTGATACATTATATAGGTGTTTGTGCTGATATAATTAAGTTAACAGTATCTTTTGAAAGCTGTTAGAATACAAATGTCTTCACTCGGAAACGGGTTGGTTGTTAGGAAACGAAAATAAAGAAAAATGGCCAAAGCAGATTGCTGTGTAACTATAATGGACACAATCATTTTCAATAGCTTATAGAGTCGCATTTTCACTTTCATTTCTCCATTCTTTTGCGCTTTTGTATTTTATTGACATTTACAAGAACATTGATGTGTATTTGTATACAAACATTATACCGATGGCCATACGCTCGTCTATATAAGTACGTGTCATTGTGACACACACACACACACACACACACACACACACACACACTCACACACACACACATGTATATAAGTATAGATAGATAGATAGTTTGATAGAGAGATATGCAAAGGTGAATGAAAATATATTGGTATATATTTAAACAGATGCATGCAGATAGTTATAAAGCTCTATGAAAGCTCGATTACAGTTTAATGAATAATGTATTTATACTCATCTCAGCGTGGAAGAGTTAAAAAACTAGCTGAAAATGTAACAATGCAATACTTTTTAATATACTGAGACCTTGGAATAAGAGAATAAAAAGTCTTTACTATGAAAACAAAATACAGAATGTAAGAAATATAAAGGTTTCTTCATCTTAGGTAAATGGGTTCTTTCCGCACAACTTCCTGGGAATAGTTTTGAAAAATCAACCTCAGTAATACTATAAAATTTAGAATATCGTGTACCCTTCTAAAAGAATATGGCATCAACTAAAAGCACACTAGCACTTTTGCAACTGAAGCGTCGTATGTATAGACCCAAATACCCAATATATATATATATATATATATAGAGAGAGAGAGAGAGAGAGACAGACAGACAGACAGACAGACAGAGAATGAGACAGAGACAGAGACAGAGGAAGAAAGAGAGATATATATATATATATTTTACATTATAGTCTCTGTGACCCAGGGTTTCACACATTATGCTTCGTCAGACAGTATTCGCTATGGGAAAAATGCGTAAAGCACGAAACCAGGGTTACAGACACTGGCATGTAATATATATATATATATATATATATATATATATATATATATATATATATATATATATATATATATATTTCTATCTGCGTAAAAGCTCTATCATTGATACTGAGCACTATTTAATAATACTGCAATATTTGGTCCTCCTTTAACTCACCAAGTCAACTAGAGAGAGCCATATATATAGAGAGAGTAAGAAAGAGAGAAAGAGGTACTTGTGAAAGATTTCTCTCTATGTTTAAAAAGATGAAAGCAAATAACTTTTATGCTGATTCCCTTTTAACGTACAATCAATGTATGGTCGTCTGCATAGTTGAGGCCTACATACTCGTTATGACCTTAATACGACGTAAAGGTTAGAACATTTTAATATGTATTTGATGTCGGAAGAAAACGTATTTATTTACCATTAAAATAGAATTTTAAGTAATTTGAAACCAGCATCGTTCCATTTTAAAATTTCTCAAGAAACGAATTTTTAATAAAATGAAAAAAAAATGAGAAAATAAAATTAAAAAAACTTCGCAGAACAACATCAATACGTGGTGTAAATATTATCAGAATTTTTCAGAAAAAGAATTCAAGTAGAAATATGATTGAAATGTCCTTTGACCCATTTAAGGTTAACGTATACATACAGGTTAGGGAATCGCATTCATTGTACATATAAATTTAATTTTTTCTAATTAGTTATAAAAAAAATTTGTTTGCTTTAGTTTGGCCTAAGGAGTAGAGTGTTCACCAATGGTCCGGAAGAACGGGGTTCAATCCCAGGTTGAGTCATACCAAAGACTTAAAAAATGGTACTTGATGCCGCCTTGCTTACTACACAGCATTATAAGGTAAGGATCAAGGGTAAATAGGAACAATCCAGAGAATCGAAGAACGCCCTCCCCAAAGTCTTGTTGAAATAGCTATCGAAAAGGGAGCCCTTAGTTCACCCTTGTCTAAGGTCACCAGCTTCACTTTTACTTTATTTAATGCAAAAATGTCCCTGTAAAAGAGTAATGGCACTATTTAAACCATAGATGGGGCATAAGTACAAAGGCAAATGTATTAGCGTGACTAGCTTTCGAACTCGCTGAGTACGATGTCACAGTCCAACACGTTAGCCACAACTTAGGCAGGAGTTTTGGTTTATTCACGTTTAAACATATCCAATTGACTCATACCTAGGAACTTAACAGGTATTACGAAACCTGGTTAGAGGGAACTTGGGAGTAATAGCAATAAAGACGCACTCCCCGTTTTCCAGATT
This sequence comes from Sepioteuthis lessoniana, assembly GCA_963585895.1. Taxonomy (NCBI): domain Eukaryota; kingdom Metazoa; phylum Mollusca; class Cephalopoda; order Myopsida; family Loliginidae; genus Sepioteuthis; species Sepioteuthis lessoniana. The sequence goes on along the minus strand of CAUZXS010005370.1, from coordinate 56,191 downwards.
CCCCAAACTAGCCTCATTATCAAATACAAATGAGTATCATACCCAGAACGCCTAGGGCTCAATCGGCTGGGGCTATAGAAAATACCGACTGCATTTGTGCAGAGGCGTATGACACGCCCACAAGCGTCCTTTTTATGGCGTTAAATGATCTTATGGAGAGGCTAAAGCCTGGGTGATTACGGGAATGCGAGTACCCTTTTATTAGCATCGCTCCTAGGTCCACTCTGACCTGGTGTGGTTGCACTTGCTAGGGTCTTATCTATGGGTCAAAAAGAGTGTAACAGTGTACTTATGCTAATCTGGGGCACCTCTGGTGGTGTAACGGTTAGCAAGCTAGACTAGCAAACCTATACGAGTGAGTTCGAGTCTCATTTGGCGCCCCATTCATTCGGCCTTGTGCTACATCGAAGCACAGAGCTTTGTAAATTACTACTCATGCTAATCTGAATAATTTGAAGTAGAACAGTTTTTGAATTCAACAGTGTAATTATGTTAAACTGAATTGTTTGAAACAGAACGGTTTTGTGTGTATAAAGATGTATTTGGCATTTAAATAACCTAGAATTGTTATATGTGATAAAACCAAACCAAATCAAAGCATAACGCCTTATCGAAAGGGTGGTAAATAATATGAATAAATGAGATTAAAATCCTTCCAAATTATCTAACTACTTTACTGCCATGCCGTAGTGGCTAATGTGCTGGATTACGATATTATTGTAAACGAGGTCGAACCCCAGTCGTGCTGTTATCTTCAATTTCGGAATAATACACGTGGAAAAGAGGCTCAGTTTCCATGGGCTGTAGAATACAAAGACTGCATCTCTGCAGATGGGTAAGACTTCCCTATCGAGTGTCCTACATTCGATATCTTGTAATGCTTGAGTTTTGGAGAAGGCCTAATACAGCTTGATTGCCATTACTCCCAGCTCCATTCTGGCCTGGAGTAGGAGCACCTAATATAATCTTATCTATGGGTCAAATAGAACTGTTTGATGTTTAAACGGAGTGCAAACAAATGGCAAATACTGAATTGAGTTATTTGAACTTCGGTTTGGTTGTTCAATGGCATATCAACCTTTGTAGGTTATTTAATGCCAAAGCTATTCTCCTAGAAGAACAATAGCGGTGCTATTTAACCCATAGCTGGGAGGATAAGGGGGTTCATATATTTCCAAAGAGAAAGTAATTGGGCGACTGGAGTACGAACTTGCTTACTACGATTCCCCAGTCCATCGCTTTAACCATTAAACCACGAGGACACCCTCTCGTTTGAAGTAGAACTGTTAGATCATTTAACTTTGCGTAAATAAATAACTGATGTTTAAATGATTTGTTACTGACACATAGCCAGACTTGGAACCATTTAACTGAGTGCACACGAATGAGTAATGTTGAATAGAATAATTAGTGTGAAATAGCAATACTTATAACCTTTTCACTATGTGCAAACAAAGGATTAATATTGAATTGATATATAAGTGTTAGATTGGAGTAATAGAAACCATTTAACTGTATAGGAAGAATGGCAATATTAGTGCGAAAACAATGTGTTCTAGTTTATTTATGAATGAAATCATCGACAAACAAATCCCTGACATATCATGTAATCATCATCATCTTGTCGTGCCACCAGCACTGATATCCCTGACCCTCTTTCGCCATTCCTCCCTATCGTTCATCGCTTCAGGCAGGTCCTCAGGGTTACAGAGCTGCTTTATATAGGTTCGAGCTGGTACCTAGTACCGACTCTCGGTGCTAGGTACCCTGAGGAGCCCTTTTAGGCGAAACTGTAGTAGGATAGTCCCGACTCGCGATTTAATTTTTGTAATTGGCTCTATTTTGTATTGAGCATATTTTGTAATTGTAGCATTGTAGCATTTTGCGGTGGGTTTTTGTTCTTTTGATCAACTGACTGCATATCTCCTGATTTTTTTCAACTGGTGTGACGAAGTTGGCTTTTTCTTATTTTTTTCTCCCGATAATCTTTTTCTTTTTCCCCCAGGCAGTGATTCGAGATTTGTTATCTCTGAATTCCAGATGGGTTTTTTCTTTTACTTTGTCACCGTGAATGCTGGTAGATAGTAAATTAGTATATATATATATATATATATATATATATATATATATATTGTCTCATGAATGTGTAAGCGAACAGTAAAAGTGGATGCCACAAGGTTAATATAAAAATAACAAAAATTGTAAATAAATGTTATAAACGGATTTAAGAAAAGGAAAAATAAAACGAATAAGATCAAACCGTCTCAGCCTTAAAAAAACAGAAAAATCCAAATAAGGCCATATGTAGAAAAATCTTGCGATGCAAGATAGCTATAATGGATTCAACCTTGAATACTGTCTCAGGTCTAAATCGGCAAGAAAGTTTGTCACCGATTGGACGAGACATAACAAGTGACAAAGATTCTATCCACCGTGCCAAAGATGGAACTTGAAAGTGAGACAACAAACAGACACCGAGCGAAGTGGTAGTTTCTCACGTCATGTCGGACGATGGATGAATTTAAATAACTTCGAACCGCTACCTTCAGATGTTTTATCTATTACAGGGATAATAAATGAAGACAAGAAGCAGGAGATAAATAAAACACCACTTCAACGTTTTTAAGAAAATCCAGAATGAATGAATCTCATAATCTAACACCTAAGTTCCGATGATTAAGAGAAAGGCAGAAAGATAAATGGAAGAGGCAAAAAGAAAAAAAAGGGATAAAAGGAATTTCAAACACTGGAAATAATAAACTATTCCGAAACTGATAGAAAGAAAATATAAATATGTAATAATTTCCTTATCAACGTGTTAAATATAAACCTCAATAGCTCAGCAATAACTTTGTTAGACTTGCATCCTACTTTTACCCCTAGAATTGCCACACATAATTTTTCAGAAAGCTAAATATTCTTTATTCATTCACTATCAAAAAAGATGTTTACACAGTCATTCATGACATTATTCTTTTCATCTTCGTATGTTTTCTGGTAATTTTGTACTTTAATAAATCAAACTCTTGTTTTATCCCGCAGATGGGAAAATTGAATTATTGTTACTATATTATATTGTGTCGCTGTGTCATAATCTCAGCGAATAATTTCTTGCTTCATATTTTCATTTTTATTTGCACAGCCGACCTCTAGGGGATCGAAGATAAATAAAATACGTTTTTGTGTTATTTCTATTTCTGTTGAAAACTTATTTGAATACTCTCGGTGTGTGCCAATATATTTACACAGACACACAGACACAGGCACACACACACACACACACACACACATATATATATATAATCAAAATCTATTGCTAAAAGAGTTAAAATGTTTACAATTTTTAGTGTACAAAAATAAATAACATTATTTCAAACAAAGAATATGATAGTGATAAAACGGGATAAAACCCATGACTCAGAGTTTCACGTTGCCGATCCTATGGAAAGCTAGGATTCAACTTGTCTGATGTTGATAAGTATTTCTTCATTTGAATCAAACAATCGATCATATGGAAATAAAACCTGACTGATAAAATGAAACGCAGTTTCTTCCAAGCAGCAGCCGTGTCGATCATGCAGTATGGATACACAACTTGGACGCTAACAAAACGGCTGGAGAAGAAGCTAGACGGCAATTACACAAAAATGTTTTGAGCAATATCGAATAAGTCCTGGCTGCAACACCCCCCAAAGCACCAACTATACGGCCACCAGCCTCCCATCACGGAAACTATCCAAGTTAGACGAACCAGACACGCAGGTCACTGTTGGAGAAGCAGAGACGAGCTCATAAGTGATGTACTCCAATGGACCCCCACATATGGCCGAGCAAGGGCAGGACGACCAGCTCGAACATACATACAGCAGCTATGGGAGTATACGGGATGTAGCCCTGAAAATCTCCCGGAGGCGATGAACGATAGGGAGAAGTGGCGAGAGAGCCAAGGATATCCGTGCAAGTGGCATGACATGATGATGATTATGATGATAATTATTATATATATATATATATATATATATATGTGTGTGTGTGTGTGTGTGTCTATATATGTAAAGGAATAATGAATGATGCTTAAAAATTAGAATATTTTGTACGTTTCGTCGCTAAAATAGCTATCTTAGCTATATTTTATTTCAACGAATCTATCCGTATCTACGTATGCAGTAAATCAAGTTTAGTTGGATTTGTTTGGTTTTATGGCATATCAATATTCTAAAGCTATTTAATGCCAAATCTATTTTTATACATATAAACTATTGTATTTCAAACAATTCAGTTTCGCATAAGTAAACAGTTTAAATTCCAAAACAGTTCCATTTCAAACAATTCATTATAGCAAAAGTAAAGTTTTTCGTTTACACCCCGTTAAAATGTTTTAACAGTTCTATTTCAAACAATTCAGTTTAGCATAAGTGCTGTTTAAATGATAAACAGTTCTATTTGATCCATAGATAGAACCCTATCAAGCGCTACCCAGGAACAATGCAATAAAGTGGTACTCCGCATTCCTCAAAGCTCCAGCGTTACTGGGGCCTTACCATAAGATGGTTTAGTGTCATATCCTGGACAGACGTTTGGAGGAGTCTTGTATTCTTCAGCCCCAGCCAACTGGGCCAAAACCAAGTTTTCTCGAAAAAGGTATCAACGAAACAAGAGTGAAATAATCTAATCATACCAATTCGTTAGTTTAACACCCAGGGTTTTTCGTTTCCCTTGTTTCTTTAAATAATGCAAATATCTTTATAAGTCGCTCAAATAACTCTTCTGGTTGAAGCGAGAACTTACAAATGAATATATGATATGACGAGTTGAAAAACAAGCTGATAGGTGGATTAAAAATATTAAATTTAGAGGTGTTAGACTTTTTATTATCTTGCAGTGTATTGTCATATAGCTCTGAATTTTGGGGTATTGAATACTGTAAAGGTCTTGCGGATTACAAATGCATTTAGCGGTAAATTTGAATATTTCTGTCTCTCTCGACCTGTTTCTCTCTTCATACGTGTGTGTGTATATATATATTTGTCTTTGACTTTGTATGTGTGCGTGTGTATGTGTGTATGCATATTTTTTCATACGTGTTTTTATCTGTGTGTGTATAGGTATTTTTGTGTATATTTGTGTAAGTATATGAGTGTGTTGGTGTGTGTGTTTTTGCTTTTGTCTTTTAATGTGTGTGTGTGTGTGTGTGTTTGTGTGCGTGCGTGCGTATTTTTGCGTGTGTGATTAATCAGTGTGTTTATATGTATGTGTGTGTGCGTATTTGTGAAAGAATGTGAGTATGTTTGTAGGTTGTGTGTATGCTTGTCTTTGTCTTTATATATGTGTGTTTTAGTGAATAAATATGCTGGTGTATGTGTGTTTTATCTGTGTGTGTATGTGTTTTTGTTAGAGTAAAATTTGTCTCAAATAAAATTTATTACATTAGACATACAAGATAAATATATTTTCTTTGAATTTATTCATCATCGTCAAGTCGTGTCTCTAGCACGGATTTCCCTGACTCTCCTGCGCCACTCCTCTCTATCGTCAATCGTTCCCGGCAGGTCTTCTAGGCTACATCCCTTGTTTATACAGAGCTGTTGTTGATAAGTTCAGGCTGGTCGTCCAACACTTGCTCGTCCGTGTGAAAGGGTCCTGAGGGGAACGTCGCTTATGAGTTCGTCCTGGCTTCTCCAGCATTGTCCACTATGTTTTGTACGTTGGACTTGGATGGTTGTAATTATGGGACGCTGGTAGTCATATAGAATTTAGTCACAACAAAAGACGAACAATTTTGATAAACACTTTTAAAGTAAATCTTTGATAAATCCGGAATCTAAATAATTCCTTTAAAACGCGATTTGATGTTGTAATTTACTAAGGTTTTTGCTTAGACGTGGCACAAGGCTCTATGAATAGTGACCCCAATAAGAATCGAACTCACTCGTGTAAACGTAATTTGAGGTTGGTACTTATTCAAATCGCAATTTTAGTTTGTGTAGTGGCATGTAAACCAAAACAGTTTTTATCTTCCACTATCACTCAGCCAAACAAAATTAACAGAAGCAATCTAAAATCTTATTTCCTAGATATCAATTGACTTCTCTATGACAACTTGGTAGAATTTTCGTCGCATCGTGTTGTATATTGACCTCCGACTCGGCCGGGCTGTCGAAATAGGAAATGAGCTCGTGTAAATATCAGGTGCATCCAGTCAATGAATATCAGAATATAACCTTGACTGTGGACGGGTTGAATGAGTGCGATTTGTGACGCCCACAAGAAGGTGGACGTCAAACTATTATATAACTCGGTGCACAGGAAGTTCAATCAGTTGGGGATAAGATGCGGTGGAGAAAACCAACACCCAGCAAAGTGGGCCCCAGGCCCCCGGTTGAGCAGCCCGGGAGAACGGGAAAGGAATACTGTTATGGCCATAAGAGTGGGGGTCAATATGTTGCAGTTCTGCTCGGTCTCCAACTCCCTCTCACACACAACCCTTTCAATAAAGTTAGAGGTATATTTTTCTAAAGAACTGTGTTGCTCGTCTTTATTATATCGTCGTTATGATTCTGCATGCATGTTTGTATTGTTGGTCATGGCTATACAACAATCGATCTGAAGTCTGCGACAGAACTGAAACTTACGAAACGGGACAGATAGGCGCCACTCTTTTGCCAACAACGTTGTTTTGGCGCTAAACTCTTTTAGCACCAACTGAGAATGTCAGTATTTTTGTGTAATACTGAAAAGCGAACGACAACAACGGACGGGCAGGGCAACGGACAAAGTAACTGAAATCGAACAGTAGGAACTGACAGGAAGCGCAACGCTCAAAGAAATGGTAAATTATCAATAAAAATCGACGAGAACCTTATTGCACAAAGTAATGGAAAAGGAACAACAGCAACGGACATGCATCGTAACGGACTATGTAAAGGGAAACGAACAATCTCAAACAACAGGAAACGCAAGAACCAAAGAACTAGAGACGAGCAACATCAATGGACCGGCAGCGGAACGGACAAAAAACGAGAGACATGAAACAGCAATCGACGGAGAGCGCAACAGAAAAGGTAACGATTAATGAACAGCAGGACCCGACGGGCAGCGCACCGGACAAAGTAACGATAAATGAACGGCAGTACATGACAGGCTGCGCAACGGACAAAGAAAGAGAGACGAGCAACAGCAATCGACTGGCAGCGCAACGGACAAATTAAAGATAAATGAACAGCAGGACCCGACGGGCAGCGCAACGGGCGAATAACGAAAGACGAGCCACAGCAATCGACTGACGGCGCAACAGACAAAGTAACAATAAAGGGACAGCAGGACCCGACAGGCAGGGCAACGGATAAAGAACAAGACGAGGAACAGTAATAGACAGACAATCCAACGCACTAAGTAAAAACAAATGAACTGTAGGACCCAACGACCTGCGCAACGGACTAAGAACGAGAAATGAGCTACAGCAATCAACTGGAAGCGCAACGGACAAAGCAACGATAAATGAATAGCAGTATCCGACGGGCAGCGCAACGGAACAAGTTATGGGAAACGAACTGCAGCAACACACGGGCAGCGTAACGGACCATGAGATAGAAAATGAATAAAAAAAACGAAGAGCAACGTAATGGACTAGGAATGAGAAACGAACAACAGTAACCGATGGCCAGCGCAATGGACCATGTGACAGGAAACTAGCAACTGTAAAGTACGAGAAGCACAAATGAATAAATAGCGGAAACCGGATAATAGTTACTGACCGGCAGAACATCAGACAAAATAACGAGAAACCAGAAACAGTAGTAATTTACAAAGCTCTTTGCTTCGATGTGGCACAAGGCCGAATGAATGGGGCACCCAATGAGACTCGAACTCACTCGTGTAGGTTTGCTTGTCTACCTTGCTAACCGTTACACCACCAGAGGTGCCCAAGAGAAACCAGAAACAGTAACAGACGTCCAGAATCAGTAACGTGAAACAAACAAGAGTAACAGTCGAGTAAAATACATTAAAATGTTCCTGCTTTAAAAGTATGCTCTAGGATGATGGGTAGTTTTTTTGCCTGGAATAATCCAAATCAAAAGTGTTTGAAGTACATCAGGGCTTATGAGCGCATTTTAATGATGTAAATCAGTTTGATCCATGCGTTTCATTGGAATATTTATGTGGTTTGGATAACAACAATTAGATGTATACAATCTTTAATATTCATTTTACTCTTGTGATTTTTTGTATAATTGTTAGAAATCAATGTATTCTTTTTTTTTAAATATCTCGATTTGGCCATCAAACTAATTAATATTTACTAAAAGTGCCAAAACGTCTGCGTACCTAAAGTTTCCATGCCAAAAGAACAATGCTAAAAATAGCGGTGCCAGAATAGCCGTAAAAAAGTGCCGGAAACTAAAATTTTTGTTCTGTTTTCATAATACACCCACGCAAACACACTTCAGGACTACTATCCCGTATCTGAACAGAGTTGCTGTATGTTGGTTCTAGCTGGTCGTCCTGCCTTTTGCTCGTCTATGTGAAGGGGTCCACAGCAGTAGGTCACTTACGAGTTCTTCCCTACTTCTCCAGCCGTGTCCCACATGTCTGGTTCATCTAACTTGGATAGTTTTCGTGATGGGTGGTAGGTGGTTGCACTGCTGCTGCTTTGTGGGGTGCTGCCTCCAGGCCTTGTTCAATATTGCTCGCAGCATTCTTGTGTAGTTGTCGTCAAGCTTTTTCTCCATACGTTTAGTTAGCGTCCATGTAGTGTATCCATGCAGCAGTATCCACACAACTGCTGCTTGGAAAAAACTGCGTTTTATTTTATCGGTCAAATCTGACATCCATATGACCGATAGTATATCGATTGTTGTCCATGCCTTTGCCAGACGCGTGTTGATGTCCATCTCGGTTGATGAGACACTGCTTCCTAGATAGGTAAACTTGTCTACTAGTTTCAGAGAGCTACCGTTTAGTATCGAGATGTCGCTTCTTTGATTAAAACACATATATTCCGTCTTATGTGCATTGACATAGAGGCCCATGCCAGCGGCAGCTCGTTCTAAACTATGTAGCAGGGTTTTGGCTTGAGTCGGTGCATTTGCCTGAAGCACTATGTCATCGGTGTAGTCATCGTCCGTAATATTTTTTTTTTTTTGCGGGATACTTTCTGCTTGTTTCCTTAGGTTTGCTATTCTACCTTGCTAACCATTACACCACCCTAGGTGCCCTCTCCAAGTAGTCTGTGTCTCCATCAGAGGAATGGACTTTTACTTTCATGTTTTATATAGTATCATTATGGCTGCGACAGTTTATTTGGGTAGTATTTGCAAATAGTATTTGGTCCATTTTTCCTCTGTGTTTGGAGTCAAAGGCCTAGGAGAAGTCGACGAATAATATTGTTACCTCTAGGTTTTTTGCCCGTACATCTTAAAAAAATCGACGGATATTCAAAATTTGTGGCGTCATGGATCTAGTCCTTCGAAAGCCATTTTGGTTCTTCTTAAGTATCTTCCCAACTTTGGGTTCTGTGCAGTTGCGTTGTAGAGCATTGCATATCTTTGCCGCTATGGCTTTAAGGGGTATACCTCGGTAGTTCATGGATAATCAGAGATCGCCATTTGTAGGGAAGGGGTTGATGCATCCCTTCGTATATCTGTCTATTGGGTTTTGATTATGTACGGCATTATAGTGTCGAAGCAGTACGTTGCCTGGTCTTCCACACTTCTGGTGGTATTTCATCAAGCCAAGCTGCTTTTCAATTTTTAATTTTTCTTGGTACCAGGCAGAGTTCTTCTTGCGTAAACGGTCCAAGTTTAATGTCTAATTGTTTACTTATAATTCTCGTGATTGGTTCATATGTAATTTTCGGAGGGTTTCCGTGTAAATTCAAGAAATTTTGTTTCCATAGGTGTATTAATTCTTCTTGGGTGGTAGCTTTCAGTTTAGCTTCTGCGGTGCTCTTCCTACAGCTAACTTCGTTTACTGTTTGCCATGCTATCCTAGATTGTCTATCTTTAACCGAGTCTGTAATCTTATCGATATGACTTCGCATGTATTCTGTTTGTACTTTTAGATACATGTTAGCTAATTCATTTTTTGCCTTTTTAAATTTCAGAGCATTAGTATTGGTTGGGTTCTACCGATTGCTTTTGGAGGTAGTTTTCTCGTCTGCACGCTTCTTCCTAACCGTTAATGTCTTCCATGGGACTGTAGGTTTAGCTCTTTGTTTAGATAGAATGCATTCCGTTGCTGCTCTTAAGTGGGCATTGACGAATTTCTCATATTCGTCATTCGGACTATGTGCTTCTATCTTCTCCTTTTGTGCATAGAATTTGTTTCTTACTGTAGGCGTATATCTATCTCTCATATCCCTGTTATTAATTTGGGACCAGTTATAGTGTACCTTGGTTCTTGTTGGGGTTATATTCCTTCGTAGGCTCAGTCGTATCTTTTGCCCTGACAATTCGGTAATTGGAGGACATACACTCAAATGAGTAGTATGCCCCGCAATTCAATGCGCTATTATTCCATTTCTTATTCATAAAGACGTTGTCTGTCTCTGCTTTAGTATTAATTGCTTATATGTAGGTCCATAGTTTTCCCTCCCTTTTCTGAAAGTTTGTATTGTGGCATGCTAATATATTTTCTAGCGTGTAATCTGACAGATGTTACTTATTTCTGTTTGACGAGTTGTGTAGGCTGAATTTGTGGTTAAAGTTTTTACCAATTTAGGCATTCATGTCTCCACCTATGTATATATATATATATATATATATATATATATATATAAACAAGATGTGGCATTAAATAACTGACAATGGTTGATATGCCATAAAACTAACCCAGATCTTATCAGATAAGTGTTGCTAACCTGAAGAGAAGAAGTCATCTTAGTTTCTAGGCTAACTTCTTTTGGGTTTGTATTCTCACCTTCAGTGCGTCACCCATTACCTATATGCCGATTGTTAATGGAGTTAGGATTACACTGACTGCCGAAAGGTAAGAGTCTCCCCTAGCTAAGCGGGGGTCATTGTAGTTCGATGGCTAGGGAGCTGGACAGTAACATAATAGTAAGTGAGATCGAACTCCATATAAACTAATATTTTCCCTTTGGTACAAATAGTCTTTTTTGTCCATTCGGCTAGGGGTGGGCGGTAAAATACATCGAGTGTTTCTCGGCAGAGGGGTAATACTCCTCCAACGAATGGCCCAGTCGAATGGGGGTGTAGAATACACCGACTGCATCTCGGCAGAGGGGTAAGACTCCTCCAACGAATGGCCCAGTCGAATGGGGGTGTAGAATACACCGACTGCATCTCGGCAAAAGTGTAAGACTCCTCCAACGAGAGCCCCACTCAGCTGGTTCTGTAGAATACACCGACTGCATGTCGGCAGAGGGGTAAGATTTTCCCAACGAGTGGCCCAGTCGGCTGGAACAGATTCCAGTAATGCTGGAGCTTTCGAGAATGTGATCAACTCCTTCATTGCAATCAATCCCAGGTTCACTCTGGCCAAGAGTGGTAGCACCTGCAAGGGTCCAATGTATGGGTCAAATAGAACTAAACTGCATACTTATACAAAACTGAATTACTTGAAATAGTTTTTACCTTAAACTGCGTACTTATGCTAAAGGAATTGTTCGAAATAGAACTGTTTTGACATGTGAACTGCGTACTCATGCTAAAGCGATTTATTTGATAGAGAACTGCTTTTAACATTGAAATTGTACTTACGCTAAAATATCTGTTTGAAATAGAAGTGTTTTGACATTTAACTGAGTATAAACAAAATATCTATGTACACTAAACTGATTTGTTGAAATAGAACTGTTTGAAATAGAAGTGTTTTGACATTTAACTGAGTATAAACAAAATCTTTATGTATACTAAACTGATTTGTTGAAATAGAACTCTTTGAATAAACTGAATAGCTTGGAATAGACATGTATTTCACAATTAAATTGTGTACTTTAGATAAACTAAATTGTATGAGATAGAACTGTTATTTGGTATAAAAATGGATTTGGCATTTAATAACCTACAAAGGATATTTTATAAAACCAAACCAGACCAAACAAAACCAAACTGAAAACCTTTTGTATAAACTTTCTTGCCAACTCTATCTACGGGTAAAGTAAGGAGGTGCCCGTAGTGTAATTGTTATCGTCGTAGGCAATGAACTCGGCGACACGAGTTCAAATCCTGGACGAAACTCATTGCATTTCACATAGCACTAATACCCTTGGGAAAGGTATGAATCCAATTATTCTCCCTCCAGCTATGGGTAAATAGTAGGACAGACTAGGTTCTTCAGCCTTGGTTAGGCAACTAGTCTAGGAGAAGGAAAACTCTGAATTCAAACCTGTTAAACTCCGCTTAAAAATTAACCTTGTGTCATATCCTGCCCGAGCGGAGGGGTTGGTAGATAGGATCTACGGGTAAAGTAATGCTACTTCTCCCTTTTCTACAAGGATGGCTTTGGCATTAAATAACCGATGAAAGTTGATATGCCATTGAATAAGGAAACCAAGAAACCAGCTCTCACCCAAAAAAGAAGATTCCTGGATATGACTATAAACTGCCTCTCGTCGCCAATAGTAGTGATGCTGACAAAAGAAAGACACGGGGAACACAAAAAGGGTTAATAGAAAAACATATATTCAAATAGCAGAAAAAAGATACAAGTGAACCTGGTTAAACAGTAGTTAACTGATAGGAAGCTAAGTGTCCAGAGGGGTAGTGACTATCTGTCCACTACGCAAATAGTATCACATATTATTGTGTCACGCTGATTGGTGAACACCGTCTGACGCTCTCGTTGACGTGTATTTATGGAGAAAGATGAGTCAATTATGTAGGGAGTGCAACAGATAGTGAGGCTCAAATTCTGGAAGACTGGCTAATGTGGTGTACATCTTCACTGATATTACGCCGAGGTTTACTCTGAGCTGGATTAGCTGCAGATGTAAAGGTCCCATCTATGATTAAATAGAACTGCTCGAAAATTATTTATATTAGATAGATATACTTGATACCATATAACTGTTTGTATTTTTTTTTTGTATTAATAGTTACTTGAAGTTATAAATGTTTACCATGGAACATGATTATTAGTTATTTAAAACCATATAAATGTATACCTTTTTTTGTATTAGATAGGAATACTTGATATCATATAACTGGTTACAAATTATTTGTATTCGGTAGGAATGACTTGTATAATATAACTGCGTACAAATTATTCGTATTAGAAAAACTTGTTTTGTTAAAAATATGTAAGATAGGAATACTTGATAGCATATATCTTTTTAGTTTGATTTGGTTTGGTTTCATAAAATATCAGCTATCGTTGGTTATTTAATGCCTAAACTTCTTAGTACATATTTATCAAATATATAGCATTTGGTTTATTTGAGTTTTACTGCATATCAACTATTGAAGGTTATGTAATGCCAAATCCTCTCTTTACATTTATATTAGATATATGATTGCATAACGTTTTTAAACGAACGTAAGATCATTGTTTAGCACACAGCTAAATGGTTCCAAGTATTGATATGTATCACTAACAATTAAATTAAACAACAATCATTTGTTTACACTCAGTTAAATGAACAAACAGTTCTATTTCAAACAATTCAACTTAGCATAAGTCATCAAAGTTAAATGATTCCAAGTATTGATATGTATCACTAATAATTCACTTAAACATCTGTCATTTGTTTTTACACAGTTGAATCACCAAACAGTTTCATTTGTAATAATCCAATTTTGTATGAGTCATTTATTTGCACGCAGCTTTAATGTTAAGCAGTTCTAATCGACCCACAGATAGGACCCTATCTGTTGCTCCCTACTCTGGACAGAATGGACCAGGGATCAATAGCAATGAAGAGGTACACGCATTCCCCAAAGTTCAATCATTACTAGAACCTCACCATCAGATATTTTGTGTAATATTCAGGACGCTTCGAGAGAAAAGGGGCCTTAGCTCTCTGCAGCAATGTTGTCGGTTTTTTCTACAGCCCTAGCCCACTGGAGTTCATGTATCCGTGTGCAAAAAATAATTAACGAAATCAGCAAAAAATAAAAATAAAAATGAATAAAAATACTATTGAACACTGAAAAATATAGTTATGGTTGTAATCAAACATTTAGAAATAAATAAGCCGTAATGAGTTGATGTGCCTAAACAAATGAAATTAACAAAAACACATATATGAGAATATAAGTAAAGAAATATTCGTATAGAAAATAGAAATAATGATTAAATGTTATTATACATGGTATTAAAAATATAGATAAATATTTCCTTTTATCATTGAACATTGAGATTTGTCTTGTTTATTTTTTCGTTCTAATTTCCTATATTTTTATTAAAGCTATTTTTAATTCTTCACTTTAAATGTTCCTTTATGATCAGTTCTACTAATTATAAACATACTGAGTTTATATTTGACAATCTTTTCGTTTTTCTGGATATTTTTGTCTTAGCATTTCATTTTATTCATGTCTTATTAAAAAAAAAACAAAAAAACAAAAACAAAAACCAACAACAACGTCAGTCCTTTTTCTCTTTGAATGAATGAAACTAAAAGTATTTAATTGAATGTGAATGTTTTGTTTGTCACGAACGAAAAATGGATTAAAATATCAAACCAAATCCAATAATATTTAGTGTCGCTCAAAAGAAATAAATAAAGAGTAAGACATTCTGAACAGAGATGATATTTTTCTGTGATACTTTTACTAATTTTTGTCTTCCTGAGATTTCGTTATTTCTTCGGTATTATGATATATATATATATATATATATATATATATATATATATATATATATAAGAAACAACTAATAAGATATTCACATGATGTTTATATTTTGTTTCTATAAATTGGTGAACTTATCATCAAAGTTGTTTAATTTATATATATATATATATATATTGGAAACAAGAGTGAGTTCAAGTCTCCTTGAGTACCCCATTAAAAAGGCCTTGTGCCACACATGTTCTCTGACGAAAGCAACAAGCTGGAAACATACATATATATATATATATATATATATATATATATATATATATATATATATATATATATAACACGTATGTAAGAACGAAATAAATACATTCAAAAATACAAATCTTTTCGTGGACCTTCCGATTTTAAAATATATCCTTATTCTTTCTTTGAAACAACAACAAACATCTATATATATATATATATATATATATATATATATATATATATATATATATACGTGTGTGTGTGTGTGTGGAGAGAGAGAAACATGGAGAGAAAGATTGACATATCAAAAACAGTCAGAGTCACCTGTGCTTGATCATTGTCAGTCGCTTTTCTATGTGATCATCAGACAATAATAATAATAAAAATAATAATAATAATGTCACACGAAAAAGCGTAAACGTGGCTGAGGAAGGAAAACTTAAGATAGAAACAGAAACCCTTTTAATAGCAGTACAAAATAACGCCATAAGGCCTAACCATATCAAAGCAAGAATTGATAAGACACTGCCAGACAGCAAAGGTAGGTTATGTCGTCATAGAAACGAAACGGCCAATCACATAATAAGCAAATGCATTAGATTACCACAGAAGGAGTATAAAACTTGTGGGAAAGGTGATCCACTGGGAATTGTGCAAGAAATTCAATTTAGACCACAGGAACAAATGGTATATGCACAGCCCAGCAGCTGTCCCAGGGACTAAGATGCACAAACTCCGATAGGATTCTGAGATAAAAACGGATCATCTAATCTCGGCCAGACGACCAGACCTTATAATTATCGACAAAAAAAAAAAAAAGAGATCTAGCAGAACTGGTGATATTACTGCCCCTGTTGACCAGAGAGTAAAATTGGAAGAGAGTGAAAAGAAGATTAAGTTCCTGGACCTTGATAGGGAATTGAAAAAAGATTTGGAACATGAAAGTGGCGGATGTACCAATTGTAATTGGTGCTCTCGGATTGGTAAAAAAAAACTAAAGAACCTGGAAATAAGGGGACGAATGGAGACCATCTAAACTACAGCGTTGCTGAGATCGGCCAGATTACTGAGGAGACTCCTAGAGACTTGAGGGGACTTGTTGTCACTCAGATTCCAGTGAAAGACCATCAGCTAACGCTGATGTGAAAAACTCTCAAGGAATAACTACAATAATAAAATGAAAAAAAACGATACAGACAAAACAGAACATTCCAAAATAAGGAAAGGAAGTTCTACCAACGAGTTGAGGGAAATATACATCGATTTACTCAGAAGAATACTAAAAAGTATCAAAATGGAAAATGATAGTCCATGATGGAATACATGGATTTTGTTTCAGGAAATCCACCCTCATTCACGATGGACAAGCTATAGAAATGAACATATGCTCACAAGGCGCGCAGTTACCCGAATGGATAACCAAAAGAAAAACCTCATTTATCGCAAAGAACCCCCTCAAGAGAATCGCCCCAAACAACTCCAGACCCATAACCTGCTTACCGATAATGTGGAAACTAATTACAGCGCAAATAAGGGAAGTGATTTACAACTTGATAACAAACCGTAGATTGTTCCATAGGGAACAGATAGGATGCCGCAAAGGATCTAGAGGTACAGGATAGTTACTTACATAGATCAGCACATCCTCAACCAGAGCAAGATCAAACGGAAAAATCTAACTATGGCCTCAATTGACAACAAAAAGGCATATGCTATGCTCCCGCAGAGTTGGACAATAAACTGCCTCAAAAGAATGAAATAACCATGAAAATCAGGGAAGTAGAATTGACAACAGGAGGGAGAAACTTAGCTGAAGCGAAGGCTCAAAGAGGTATATTTCAAGGGGATGCGCAATCAACGTTACTATTTATAATCGCGATGATTCCACTTAGCCATAGACTCAGAAAATCGACAGCCGGATACAAACTTAATAAATCCCAGAAAAATATCAATCAATTAATGTACATGGACGACATCGAACTATTTGCAAGAAATGAAAAAGAACTGGAAACTCTAATACACGCAGGATATACAATCGGGACATTGGGATGGAATTTAGCATTGAAAAATGTGTTTTGCTAGTAATGAAAAATGGCAAACGACTCCTGACGGACGGAATGGAGCTGCCAAATATATATAAGATTAGAACGATCGGAGAAAAGGAAACCTACAAATACTTAGGCATCCTGGAATCCAACAAGTAAAGATGAAAAAAAAAGACAATTTCAAGAGAATCAGAAAGCTAATCGAGACGACATTTTGTTGCAGAAACCTAACTGGGAATTGTTCAAGAAATTAAAATTTTACCACACGAACAAATAGTATATTCACAACACAACAGCTGTCCTGGAGAATGACGCACATAAACTCCTCTTGGATTTTGAGATAGAAACGGATCACCGAATAGCAGCCAGACGCCCAGACCTTATAATATTCAACAACAAAAAAAGAACTTGTAAAATTATGAACTTTGCGATTCCGGCTGACCACATAATGAAATTGAAAGAAACTGAAAAGAAGATAAGTACCAGAACCTTGCTGGGGAACAGAAAAAACAGAGGAACAAGAAAACTACTATATTATAGAGAACGAACAGAATACTGAGAAGAGTCCTGGAGACTTGAGGAGACCTGCTATTACTCAAGCTCCTGTGAAAGACTATCAGCTGACGTTGATGTAAAAAACTCTAAAGGAGTAGATAATAATACTAATGCTACTACTAATAATAATGAAGAATATCACAAAACTGCTAGGATTTAAAAAACTACAAAGTATTTTTATAAGCCAATCCAAACACCATATGGCATTGAAACGAATAACCCATGAACTTTCACAAAGTTAAACTTTCACAAACTTAAACTTAAGTTCAGTGAGGGAGTTATTTTCTTGGTGACTCGCATAGATGTCCTCTTTCTTGGAAGAGTAGTAGGATAAATCTGTGACAGGCGCAGAGATAATAAATAAACGGTAAGTTTAGTGGAGCTCCGTACAATATATTACCCATGGAATTGGCAGATCCAAACTTAATTCAACGTGTGACCCGGGCAACAGAATAGGATGTCTTGATTGGTATGGGATCTATGCGAATCTTGGCTCTTTTAGTTTCAGGTACACAGCGACCAAAACAACGACTCAATCCAAAGACAACAACGGAAAAAAAAGAAAAAAGAGGACAACATAAGTGTACTTTGCCGTTATCTTTAGAGCATTCCAACACAAAGAAAATATAGAAAAAGAATGGCAGAAATTTGAGCAGAATCCATTAGGTTTAATCCAAACCAAAGGCTGGCTGACTAAGAAAGAATAATATTGAAGAATGCTTTGTTTTCTGACCTTGAGATACTAGAAATGTTGGAACAATTTAAAATTGAAAAATATGAACAAGATCCCATTACCCAGTAGGTTGGTTGTTTGGGTTTTATGGTATATAAACCTTTGTAGGGTATTTAATGTCAAATCCATTTTTAAACAAATAATCAGTTCTATTTCAAACAATTCAGTTTAGCGTAAGTACAATTTCAATGGCAAAAACAGTCCAATTTCAAACAATTCAGTTTACCATAAAAAAAAAAGCAGTTACATTTGAAACAATTCAGTTTAACATAAGTACGCCGTTTTTATGTAAATACACATTTTGTCAAAAAATGTCTATTTCAAGCAATTCAGTTTAGTCAAACAGTTCTAATTCAAACAATTCAGTATAGTATAGATATAGCTTTTTGTCAACTCGCAGTTATATATAAAAACAGTTCTATTTCAAACAATTCAATTTAGTGTAATTACAATTTAAATGTCAAAAACAGTTCAATTCAAACAATTCAGTTTTGCATAAATACGCAATTAAATATCAAAACAGTTCTATTTCAAGTAATTCAGTTTAGCATAAGTACGCTGTTTAGTTGTATTTGACCCGTATATAGTCCCCTATCAGGTGCTACCACTCTGGGCAATGAAAGGGTAATATGCATTCTCCAAAGCTCCTGCATTATTGGAACCCCACTCTCAAATATTTTAGTGTCATATCAGGACACTCGTTAGGGGATCATACTCCTCTGCTGATTTGCAGTCGGTGTGTTTTACAGCTTCAGCTGATTGGGCAGCCCCTAATCCGAATCAGAGCACAAAATATTGAAAGTAAGAACCCCCTAACCGAATAGAAACGCAAAATAGTGGAAACCGAGAGATCACAGACCTCAGTGCCTCAAACTGAATGTTAACGTAAGAAACAATAAATGAAGTGTTAACATGAAAATCATGACTGAAAAGAAGATTACATTACCATCTTTCGGGAACGAAGACTGGAAAAAAGCCAAAGTTGAAACCGAAAATGTAAACGAATTATCAACAAATATCCCAATGCATAATAACACCGAATTCAACGAGCTGCTTTATGTAGAAACGAAAAAAGGACGTGATAAAAAAAAGGTGTTCCTGTTAAGTAAGTGATACTAAAATACAAAACCTGGATGTAAAATTAGGCAATAGGGAAATATAAAAAAATTGCAACAACAAATGAGAGTTTTAAGGAAGGAAAAACGCGCAGATATATTTTGAGAGTAAAAGACCAAAACAAAACAACTGACACTTCTAACAATGTAATCTAAACAAATGAATCTAATGATATTGGCGAAATATGAGAATCTTAAAAGATACCGAGACAGAGTAAATTAATACAAACGAAACAGTACCTTCCAAAATAAAGAAAGAAAATTTTACCGACAAATAGGTGGAGAATGCACGTGGACAAGCCAACTACTGAATACGAAGAAATCCAAAATACTTTGGCGTGAAATATAGAAACAGAAAAAATAGCAGAAATACTAAAAAACAGGAAACAGCGATGAAAGCCCTGAGGCAGTCATAAACACTGAATCGCTCAGAATAACACTCAAAAAGTATCGAATCGGAAAACTCTAGGCCATGATGGTATTTATGGCATCTTGTTTAAAAAGAATCTTGTCCATCCTTGACAGACTGATGTAACTACCGAAAAGAATGCCGAAAAGAATCAATTATACCCAAATGGATGATCAAAAGTAAAACTAACTTGATCAAGAAAGACCTCCAAAAAGAAACTAACCCCATGAAAAACGATAACGTGTCAACGTATGATGTGGAAAATCCTAACAGCACAGATTAGGGAGTAGATCTATTACCGCTTGTAAGTTGCGAACTGCTTTCGAAAGAACAGAAAGGATACCAAAGGGGAACAAGAGGAACAGACGATTTACTGTTTATTGAGCAAATCATTCTCAAGTCGAGCAAAATGAGGCGGGAAATGTAACCACCTCGTAGATTTGTTAGCTAAACGTCTGCCTTGACTACCAGAGGGTCACTGCTCCAATGAAGGATCTAATCTTGACCGATCCAACTATCTGCCTATATTATGTCTTTAGATCCAGACAACTAAAATTGCCTATCACCGATTGCCATATAAATCAGATAGGGTTTATCATTTTTTTTTTAAATAGAAGTCTCAATGCCAAAGATAAAACCTTTACGGAGTTGTTCAATAATTAATTTTTAAAAGTTTACTTAAAAAAAAGAAAAAAAGAAA
Source organism: Sepioteuthis lessoniana (assembly GCA_963585895.1). Lineage (NCBI taxonomy): Eukaryota > Metazoa > Mollusca > Cephalopoda > Myopsida > Loliginidae > Sepioteuthis > Sepioteuthis lessoniana. The sequence goes on along the minus strand of CAUZXS010005370.1, from coordinate 35,644 downwards.
CAAGTCCATTCATTTAAAAATGCTGTCATATACAAATCCCTTTCTCGTTGATTCAGAGACCTCGCCCCTTTTATCTCAATTTTCAGTCTAATTTAGTAGTCGGCACAACTTGTCACTTAACTATGTTGCTTAGCAGTTCACAATACGACAATCCATTCTCTTTCGTCAGTTTTCCATTACTAATTCGTGGTTGTCGCGTCTCTGTCTGAGAAGGTCTGGTTCAAGGCTCAAGTGCGGAGCGTTTGGGGGTCTCATTGTCGGCTGTTGTCTCTACTGTCTGTTCGTTATCTGTCTGACTTCGGTAAAAATCTTGGTTTATATAATTATTCTTTCCTATTTCCAAGTGGGTGTATATTATCAACGGTTTTCTTCTTAATTAGATTTCAGTAATTAATACCGGATCATTGGCATAGTGTGTAGAGTGTTCGCCAATGGTCTGGGAGACCTGGGTTCAATCCCATGTCACGTCATACCAAAGACTTTAAAAAATGGTATTCAATATCTCATTGTTTAACACTCAGAAATATAAGGTACGTATCAAGGGTAAAGTGGAGCAATCTAGGGTGAAGGAGTCGGGCCCTCCACTACACATCGGTGTAGTAGCTATTGAAAATGGAGCCTTTGGTCATCCTCGACTAAGGGAGACAACTTTACTTTAATTAATACCATCCATGCTTGCTTATCTCCCACTTCAATGGTGACTCACTCTGACCGTTACCCAAAAGGGGAGGAGTTTCTACCCACTTCCACGTGTGGGCCACTGTGCCCTCTCCACGCAGTTGGCGACCATTCCTGTCATGTTACTATCACGTTACGCTGCGTAAGTCACACAGTCAATTCTCAGGATTTTAAATTTTCACAAAGAAAATTCACACCCGCACTTTGGTCGCCATTGACCCTTTTATCTGACCTCATTTTTTTCAGCTAGTTGTTTTTGGCTTTGTTGAGAAGAGTGTTGGAGACCTAAGTTGACTTGGTTGTTTCTCAAAATCTTTTGAGAGACCATCAGCGGACGCAGGTGCGAAAACTGGCTAGGAGTACAACAACAACAACAACGACGACAAAAGCAATAACAATACTACTACTACAACTACTAATAATAATAATATCCTACCTAAGGTGAAAATCCAAAGAGGGATCTTCCACAGAAAATTACTTTGGCTAATGCTGTTTGTTATTGTAATTTAAATCATATACATCGCGATCAACACCTGGATCTAAGTATGGGCTATATCCGATGTTGAAAACATACAAAACTTTATTAATGATACTATATATATATATTTATATATACGCCCCACCTATATATATATATATATATATATATATATATATATATATGTGTGTGTGTGTGTGTGTATTTATCAAATTTATACATATAATTGTATCTAATTGCAATCCTATTCACTTAAATCGTTTTAACTTAGCCCATAACTTAACTGAGCAGGTCAGTTTTCAACTGAGTGATACATTTGTAAGACTCCGTTTACACAGAACATAGTTTTTAAAAAAGAAATTACCGAGAATTTTAATTTCGTTTACAAACTTTCAAAGGAACATGTTTACTGACAAGTGGCAATTCTGCATTTGAACAGGTAAAAATTAAAATAATTTTCCTCAAGTTGTGATTGATACCTGCAAAAATATACGATAGCTTAAACTTGCCGTGATGGTAAATGGTCTTATTGCTTGGTTTGTTTGGGCCACGTGTTTTTCACTTGACTCTTGGGTTGGCTAAGGTCTTTGAGTGGAGATTTAAGTAGAATTGGAAAGATTAAGTGAGTACATAATGTAAACAAAATTGATTCATATCTTGTCTATGACAGATTTGATTGGAAAAGTAAAAACAGTGAATTTTGGACAGGTGATAAATGACGCAATAATTCTGCAAGATGACGTCACCCCCACCGATATCCTAAATTTAGAAATATAAAAATTAGCGAATTTTGAAAAAGTGGTCAGTTAACCAGTCGGTCAGTTGTAAGAAGTTTGCATTCAGAGAGTTCTGTCTGGCTGGGGGGGGGGGCTGTCTCTTTGTGTCTTTTCATAGACCCTTACAGACTCTCTCTCTCTCTCTCTCGTGCTACTGTATGCAGTTTGAACATCGAACAATAAATGATTATTAATTGTTGACGGAGAGGTATTCTTGTTTTTGAGTTGCCAAAAATCAGGCAACTTTGTTCCAACCGTCAGAAGAAGTTCTGAATGGATTATGTCATTTCTTGTCGGTAGATCTTTCAAACACAGCATGGGCATAGAGAGGACGGATAAACGAACTATCCGAAACACACACACACACACACACACATACACACACACACACACACACACACATATATATATATATATATATATATATATATATATTTAATAAACAAAGTTTTCTCATCAAAAACTAGATGTCATTTATTTCACGACATTATTTTGAACACATTGAGGATTACATTGTTTCTAGGCCTAGCTTTGCCGTCACATCGAACCTGTGTCCACCATGAGCTTTTAATAAAATAAAGGCATTTAGTTTAATTAATAATATTTTTGCTTACCATTGTTTATTATTTATAACATATCTCCGTATAGTTCTCTTGCCTAGTCGGTTGAGGCTGTACAATATGCTGACTGCTTCTCTGCAGAGGAGTAAGATCACCCCAAACGAGTGTTCTGATATAACACTAAACAATCTGATGATGAGGTTCTAGAAATACAAGAGCTTTGGGGAATGCGGAGTACTCCTTCCTTGCCATCACTCCAAGGTTAACCCTGAACCCGTGTCGTTGCACATGATAGAACTAAACTACTAACAAAACTTATGCTAAAATGATTTGGTTGAGATGAGACTGGTTCGTATGCTTGACTGAATTATTCGAAATAGAACAGTTTTGACACTGAAACTTGTACGTATGGTAAACTGAATTGTTTGAAATAGAACTGTTTCGACATCTAACTGTGTGTAAACAAAAAAACTATGCTTATACTAAACTGATTTGTTTCAAATAGAACTGTTTATATGTATAAAATGGATTTGTCATTAATAACTCTCAATGGTTGATGTGCTCGAAAACTATACCAGACACAACGAAATATATTGTTCGAATACATATTATGAATAGAATATAAAGTAAGGTAAAAACTTTATTCTCTTAAATATAAGCCTTTGTATAGGGCTTTCGAAACTATATCATGTTGACTTGTTTATTAAAAAAAGTAAATAATACGTATCTTCAATACTGTATCCCATTGAGCAGGAGCTGTAATGTACACCGAGAGGAACTCTGCAGAGAAGTAAGACACCCACCAACGAGTGTCCAAGATATGACACTAAACAATCTGATGATGAGGATCCTGTTATGCAGGAGCTTAGGAGATAGATAGCAATATTTGAAACCATTTAAAATACATATAAGAGTTTGAATTGTTTCTCTTTATCTCAGTTGATATTAAAGAATTACTTTTGCAGGTTAGTGAAGCTAACACACACACACACACACACACACATATATATATATATATATATATATATATATATATATATATATATATATATATATTGTAACAGTGTAGGTTCTACTTCATTCATTTTGTGGGTTTTGGCAAGCCAATTGCGATACAATTTGGAGAGAGCACAATATCTGTGAAAGAGCTATTATATAATAATAATAATAATAATAATAATAATAATAATAATAATAATAAATAAACATATAAATTTGTCTTCCATGGCATTATATATATATATATATATATATATATATATATATATATATATATATATATGATAACAGTGTTGTTTGTCACTAAATCACTTTGTGGGTTTGTGGCGAACCAAGTGCAATATTATATGGAGAGTGCTCAAAATCTAGGATAGAGATATTATAGTTTTAAATAAATATATATTAGATTTATGAATTAAGTGCCATGGAATTTAAATTCCATGACATTAAATATATAAATCTAATATATATTTATTCATTTCTATTATATAATATACATATAGCTTATATATATATATATATATATATATATATATATATATATATATATATATTAGCCCAGTCAGCTGGGGCTGCTGAATTAACCTACTGCATCTATGTAGTGGAATAAGATTCCTACTGGCAGTAGCCCGGATATATAACAGTAAACTTTCAGATGGTGAGGCTCCAGTAAGCGCTTGAACTTTGGTGAATGTAGAGAACAACTTCATTGCCATTGCTCCCAGGTCAACTCTCACCCGCAATAGCTGCACCTGGTAGGTTATTAAAAATGGGTCACATAGAACAGTTTCACATTTAAACACTTTGCAAACAAAAGACTCATGCAAAATAGAATTGTTAGAAGTATAAGTGTCTTATTATTTAACCGTGTAAACCAATGACTGTTTAATTGACGAGTTAGTGATAGATAGCAATATTTGGAACCATTTAACTGTATGCAATCAAATGAGTAATGTTGAATAGAATAATTAGTGTTAAATAGCAATACATATATCCACTTCACTGTGTGCAAACAAATGATTAATATTGAACACAATTCTTACTGTTAAATAGCTATATTTTACTCCATTCAACTGAGTACAAGCAACTGATTAATAGCAAAAATAATTATGAGTATTGAATGGAAATGCTTTAAACCATTTAACCATGTGAAAAAATGATCCAGGCTCGTTTCAAAATGGTATCATCAAAATCGGATTACAAATCATATTAATAAATATGTATAAACAGGATTGAGCATTAAACAACCTACTATGGTTGATATGCCATAAAATCAAAACATCGATACTATATATATATATATATATTTATCGTTTGGTTGGATTGGCTTTTTTAGCGTAAAGTTATGCAGGTTTCGATCCCAACGAGAAGCGTCCCGCTTGTCTTGCAATACTGAAGAGTAATACAATGAAACAATTGGTCTGTGGATGACAATGTATATATATATATATATATATATATATATATATATATTGTTTCTATAAATGATTCTATACAAAATAAACCGATAGTATAATTGGCAAATAAAAAAATATTACACAAATTGGTATCCTGGAAAAAAAAAAGAAAAGACTAAAAGCGTACGTACTTTTTGAAAAAAAAAACCCACTACTGCAAACCTAGTCAGAAGAGAAATAACACTAACAAAATTCCTCTACCTAAAAGTAAAAGTGCTCAATACGCTAAGTAGAGGGAAATATGAACGTCTCCAGAGTCAGAAAAAATCTACCTCGGCTTCGCGTAAACTGATCATCTGGACATTTCTGACATATATGTAAATAACAGATCTTTTTTTTTTAAGATGTTTATCAAATATTTTTCTTATGAATGTAAATTCTACACTGTTTGGAAGTTGATTATGGCAAAAATAGTTTCATCTCACGAAAGTATTTGTCATGACGCTTTTTAAGAATAATAGAAAAACAGACTGCGAAAGGTTCAATGGATAAGTAGAAACCTCTTGAAATTTACTCAAAATAGTGTGATATACACAATGAAACATGTTTTAGTAAAAATGAATGTTTACAAATGGCTTGCCACAATGAAATAGACTTGAAAAGACACTCTAGGGAGTGAAATTACCATGACTCCCAGGTAAAGAAAATTTTCCGGGCGTAGTACTTAGTAAAAAAAAGGTCATGCTGACAGTATTCTGGAACATGAAAAGACCAATAACTATTGATTTCCTTGTGAAATGAGCAACAGTAAACAGAATTTGTTTTGTGAAATTCTTTGGTAAAATCCAGCTTATTTATTGAATGACCCTCATGTATATATATATATATATATATATATATATATATATAGTCTTTAAAATGAATAGGTCTACAAGGGAATTTGGTTTTAGGTTATTCATTCTTCTTCACCACGTTTTAAGTCATCTTCAGAAAGTCGTTTTTCTGACTTAAAACGTCAGAAACACGTGTTGAAAAAGAATAGGTAACCTAAATACAAGTTCTCTTGTGGACCTAATCATTTAAAAGTATTCACTTTTTTTCTCTTTTATTTGTTGGATAAATAAAAAAGTGATATATATATATATATATATGTGTGTGTGTGTGTGTGTGTGTGTGTGTGTGTGTGTGTGTGAGAGTGAATGTGTGTGTGTGTGTGTGTGTCTCTCTCTCTCTCTCTCAATCTCTCTCTCTCTCTCTCTCTCTCTCTCTCTCTGTATATGCATGTGCGTAGACAAAAAATAAGTGGGAATCTGCTTGTGTTTTTTTTTAATAATATCTGCCCTGTTACTTCCGAGTTCATTTACGTGTGTGTGTATCGGAAAATAAAATCCGAGTAGAGCTAATTAACTTTCGCGTGGGATGCTCACAGATTTTTCTTTAGCCCTTCCACCCCCAAACCCATTCTCCAGTCTTGTGACTCTTACTTTTCTATCACGCCTCGCTAAACATCCCGTTCAGCATGCTGGCAGATTCCAGGTTCGATTGATTTTCCCGCCTTACGAAGATAGACGCGCGCAAATAATGTCAATTAACCTTCGTTGGCCACTTCACTCAACGAAATATTTAAAACAACAACAATAACAAAGTGAATACAAATGAGATACATGCGAGCATGTGCTCATGGCGTTAAATTACACCTCGAGACATAAAGAGCTCACAGAATCATGTGAGCTTATTCTTTATTCCGAAGGCACATCATTGACCTTTAAATGAATTGTGTTAATTGTGAGCCTCAACTGTCTGTTATTGTTCTATAATTTTAAATTAACTTTTACTGTACGTGCGTCATGCTTTTCCTTCTGGATTTTTATTTTTGGTGAGAGTCAAAAGTTGTATAATATTTCAAGCTGCTAAGTGGAGTCAATTTTTTTTCTGACTTCTACTGATGATTTTTGTTTGTTTGTTTTTTTAATATTATCTGATTAATCTGAAACAACTTGTTGTCCATTCGTTGCTGAATTGTTTCTTCTCTATTTTCAAATATATTAAAATATCAATTGTGTCGTCTTTATTTTATAAATTTTGATCATCTGGGGATAAGAAATTGTAATTAGAGCCATTTAAGCCAACCTCTCACAAAAAAAGGACGGACTAATGATATGAATTTCTATCTAATAAAAACAGATTGCACATCATTTTAAGCTTTCAAATATTTCTATCTAATAATAATCATAAACAATTAAGATAACTATTCTTAATACTAATGATGTTTACACAACTATATTGTTTCAAGTAACTATTCATAAATAATGATACAAACAGCCACAAAGGTGTGTATATGGTTTCAAGTATTCCTAAAAACAACACTTTTCAAATAGATATCTTTAACATATAAAACAAATAACACCGACTGCTTCTTTGCAGAGGGGTAACACCATCCCAAAACGAGTGTCCTGTATATGACACTTAACAATCTGATGGTGAGGTTCCAGTAATGCTGGAGCTTTGGAGGATGCAGAGTATCCCTTTATTGCCATCGCTCCCAAGTCCACTCTGGCCCGAAGTGGTAGCACCTGATAAGGGTCCTATCTATGAGAGAAATAGAACTAAACTGTGGTTTGAGTTTACTAACTGCGTATTTATGCTAAACTGAATTATTTAAAATAGAACATTTTGGGCATTTAAAGTGCGGGCTTATGCTAAACTGAATTGTTTGAAATAGAACTGTTTTTTGACATTAAAACTGTACTTTCACAGAACTGAATTGTTTAATATAGAATTGTTTTGATATTTGACTGTGTAAAAAAAATCAGTACTTATACTAAACTGTTTTTGCTGAATTAGAACTGTCTGAATAAACTGAATAGCTTGTAATAGAAATGTTTTTGACAACTAAACTGTGTACTGATGCTAAACTGAATTGTTTAAAATAGAACTGACTATTTCATTGAAAATGGATTTGGCGTTAAATAACCTACAAAGGTTGATATGCCATAAAACCCAACCAACCAATACCCTAATATGTACAACAGTGAACTTGAGAATTATGTTATCGAAGGTGTAATGTATTACCTGGAGCAGCAGAATTAGAGTCTCACAACCAGAAACGGTTTTGTGTCATTGTCAGGATACACCTTGGGAAGTTACTGAAAATTCTTTGCTGGGAATACGGTTGGCCTACTCTATAATCCAACGACAAAGCGGTTGAATTGCTTATATTCCTCGCAGGGCTAAAAGGTAAATGTTCGACTCCAATAAAGAGCCAAGATTTTGAACGCTCGTTCCCAAAGCAGGCAGGTTTTTCAACGCGAAAATAAATAGATAAATAGATACAAAAAAGGGAAAAAGCAAAACTAATAAAGAAACGGCGCAATACAATCTTCATAAGGTAAGACATTTTTTTTATAAAACTGTTCGCTTAAGACGTTGTAAATTTGCAAATTAGAGAATTTTACCCAATCAGTGGAAAAAAAAGACTGAGTACAAGGGCAAAGACAGAGAAATTAAGGATATGGAACTTGTTAAAAAGTCAACAAACTTATGACGCAAAGCTGCTTCAGATGTTCAAAGGAAGTCTCAAAAACAAACTAAGGAAACCTTCTGGTACGAAAGACGAGTCCTTGCTGGAAATGATAAAATAACAGCCAAGAATAAGAACTTGTACAGATTTTGGTCCTTCTCAAAGCACAGTCAATCCCATAATCTCAGCTTTGTGAATAGACACTAACGTACTTGAAATACGAAATACCTTGAAATTTTACAAAACATTTGGCTCATCGTTTTAACTATTAATCGTTAAGAGTTTTTTTGCAATTTTTTATTATGAACTATTCTTGCAGTAAAAAAAAAAGTCATATAATAACTCCATAACTCATTTTAAATGAATCAACAATTCAGCTGTTAAATAAATGTTTGTTTGTATGTTTTGTTGGGTATCATGGCATATCAACCTTTGTAGGTTATTTAACGCCAAATGCACTTTTATGTAAATAAACAGTTCTATTTAAATAAGCATGAGTTCACAGGTTAATTGTCAAAAAATATTTCTATTTCAAACTATTCAAGCAGTTATATATAACAGTTCAGTTTAGTGTAAGTACAGATTCATTGTTAAAAATAGTTCAATTTAAAACAATTCCGTTTAGCATAAGCACGCAGTTTAAATGTGAGTACAGTTTAATTGTAAAAAAACATTTCTGTTTCAAGCCATTCAGTTTAGTCAAGCAATTCTACTTCAGCTAATTCAGTTTAGTAAAAGTACAGATTTTGTTTACGCACAGGTACATGTCAGAACAGTTCTATGTTAAACAATTTAGTTTAGTGTAAATACACTTTCAATGTCAAAAGAACAGTTCTGTTTGAAATAATTCAGATTAGCGCAAGCACGCATTTCGAATGTAAGCACGGTTCAATTGTCAAAAAACATTTCTATTTCAAGATATTCAGGTTAGCATAAGTATGCCGTTAGTTCTATTTAAGCCATAGATAAGGCCCTATCAGGTGCTACCAAGCCGGGCCAGAGAGGACCTGGGAACAATCACAATGGAGGGGTGTTCCGTATTCCCTAAGGCCCCAGAATTACTGGGACCTCATCATCAGACTGTTTAGTGTCATATCAAGGACACTCGTTGGAGGGGGTCTTACCCCTCTGCAGGGGCGCAGTCAGTGTATTCTACAGCCCCAGCCGACTGAGCAATGTTAAATAAATGAAATAATATCAAATAATAAAGCAAAATAAAAAAATTCAAATCAATTTGAAAAGATGATTTGTTATGTAAAGAAAACACTGAAATTTTCTTTGCACCCAAATTATATCTATGAATCACTATAATGAGAGGTTTTTACTGATTTCTTCTCAAAACGGACGCACTCACACTTACATGCACACAAATACACACACACACACACTCATATATATATATATATATATATATATATGTGTGTGTGTGTGTGTGTGTGTGTGTGTAATTTGTCATACTGATAGCACTGAGCCCCTTGACTCTCTCTCGCTGTACATTACTTTAGCTCATTACTCTTGGAAGGTCCTCAAGACAGAACAGTGTCCACTCAGACTTGAAATGTGTAATTCTATACATGTCGACCAACAGTGGTGTGTCCATATGTAGGAGTTCATGAGATAAAATCGGTTATTATTTCGTCCTTACTTCTACAACTGTGACTTGAGTGTCTTGTTCGTCGTACATGGATATTTTGTGAGATTGACGGCATGAGGCACAACAGCTGTTGTTTTGTGAGGTTTTGCAACCGGGATTTGTTCAAGACAGCTTGTTGCATTTTTTTGTAGTTCCCGTCAATCTTTTTAATCAAGTATCTAATTAAAGTTAAAGTAGTCCATCCATACAGTAGTACAAACTCAGCCACAACAAAGACACTAGAATCCCTTATGTTTTTAAACCTGTCAATAATAGTCGACGTTTTTTTTTTAAGTATGTTGATATCGTTTTCAGTAGATGATATATTGCTACCAAAGTATATCAAGTGGTGATCTGTTTCAGTTGAATTCATAATAGAATATCATAATTGAATGATTGCCTTCAAATAAATATATTGATCATAAAAATATAAGAAGTATAATTCATTGCATAAACTTTTTAAAATTTGTTGAATATTTTGAAAAGATATGATCGAATGTTAATTCTAAGTTGAAAAACATGAAAAGAATTCTGATGATATTTGAGAGGTAAAGAGATTAATTAAATTTTAATTTAAGTGCGTCAAATTATTTTGAATTTCACCAGCAAAACATATATATTCGTTTAAACTGACATATTTTGCTGGACTTAGCACTGATACATACTTTTTTTTCTCGCACCCTCTCTCAGTCTCTCTCCCCTCTGTCTCAAGGTGGATATGCTGTAAAACCAAACCAAACTGAATTGTTCGAAATAGAACTGTTTTGGCCTCTAAACTGTGTACTTATGCTAAACTAAATCATCTGAAATAAACCTGTTTTGACATTTACTATGTGTATTGCCCAGTCAGGTGGGGCTGAAGAATACACTGGCTGCACTTCTGCAGAGGTGTAAGACCCCCACCACTAGTATCCTGGATATGACACTAAACAATCTGATGGTGATATTGCAATGATGCAGGGGCTTTGGTGAATGCAGAGCACCCTTTCATTGTCATTGCTCACAGGTCCACTCTGGACCGGTGTGGTAGCACCTGGTAGGGCCCGATCTATGTGTTAAATAAAACTAACGGCATACTTGTGTTAAATTGAACTGTTTGACTAAACTGAATAGCTTGAAGTAGAAATGTTTTTGATAAATAAATCGTACTTATATTTCTACTGAATTGTTTGAAATGAAGCAGTTTTTCGACATTGAAACTCTACTTACACTAAACTGAATTGCTTAATAGAGAACCGTTTTGACATTTAACTGTGTGTAAACAAAATCTGTACGTATACTAAATTGTATTAGCTGAATTAGAACTGTTTCAATAAATTGAATGGATTGAAATAGAAACGTTTTTTAAGATTATACTGTGCACTCGTGCGCTGGCTATTTGCATAAAAATAGATTTGGCGTTAAATAACCTACAAAGGTTGATATGGCATAAAACCCAACCAACCATAAACCAACCAATTATCTCTCTCTCTCTCTCTCTCTCTCTCTCACACACACACACACACACACACACATATATATGTATATATAATCACATATTAAGAAGTAGACAATCACAATCTTTTGAAAAGGAGCTGATTTATTATTTCTAATGGAAGAGTACACGGTTGAAAATGAAATTATAAGCTATGGTTTCAAACACTACAGTAGTGAATCAGTAAAATCAAAAGTCTGAATACATTGCATTCCAATAATTGAAAAAATTCATTAAACTCTCTCTCTCTCTCTCTCTCTCTCTCTCTCTCTCTCACACACACACACACACACACACAAATACATATATATATATATATATATATATATATATATATATATATATATATATACTTACATCTACACGTACATACACACACACAAGCAAGCAAAGAGAAAGTAATACTTTTTCTTTATATATATATATATATATATATATATATATATATATATATAAGCTCAAATGCCATTATGAATCGATACCTAATCATGCACCGATCAGTGTGAGCCGACATTAGATCATTCCGAACAATGGAAACAGATATGACCACTTGTCATAGGCGATGTGTCATAGGGACGGATCATGTGTGAGAGTCAAATATTTCAGTGCAATCAACATGAATTAATGATATATATATATATATATATATATATATATATTGGTTTGAGTCTTGAATAATTTTCATTTTACTGAAATATTGTTTATTCATGAATGATTTAGGAAAATATCAATTTAAAGCTGTAGTTAATAAGCCATTACATTGAATCACCTCTTGCCATTTATCAGGCAGTTTATTGTTTCATCTTACACAAAATCTATCAGATTTTGAGTTCAAGAAGTTTTCCACAAACGTTTTCTCTTGATATTTTTAAGAATGTTTTAAGTCTTTCAGAACATTTTATTAAGAATGATAACGATGGATATAATTTGGTGCCAGATCTGATGAATATGTTTGATGGGGTTGAGTAGACAAGCCAAAATGCAGACTTTTCCTCTCTTTATTGATGCTAAATATGCTCTTTTGTTATCTGAGAGAAGCACAATGTTTCTCATATTGACGAGTGCAAGGTATTTTCTTTCGAATAATTCCCTGTATACATTGTTTAGAGAATACCTTTATATCGGTAGTTTCCAACCGATTTGTCTCTGTACTTCACTTTGGTTAATCTAAAACTCTTATGCTCCTTATAATAATTAATTCATACATACGTAGTGCAATCAATAATTTTCCAGACTTTTTTTTCACAGGCATTTAAAATTGTTGCAGACTCTTGAAAATTTGAGAGAATACAACCTAGGATGATGGCTGCAACGTTTAATGGCAACCCCAAAGCAACGATCATCTCCTGCTACAGCCCTACCAATGTCAGCGAAGAAACCGAACTAGTCACCTTCTACGAGGAGCTATCCTCCCTAGTACGTAGCATTCCGTAGTCATTGGCGGAGATATGAATGCACAAATAGGGAAAAACAGAAACGACAAATACAGCCTACACAACACGTCAAATAGGAATGGACAACATCTAATTGATTTCATGATAGAAAATAGATTAACATGCCTCAATACAAACTTTCAAAAAAAGGAGGGAAAATTATGGACCCACACATACGCGAACAAGAGTAAAGCAAAGATAGACTACCTCTTTATAAACAGAAAATGGAAAAATAGTGCGATGAATTGCGAGGCATACTCCACTTTCGAGGTCGTGTCCTCCGATCATCGAATAGTCACGGCCAAAATACGTCTAAGCCTACGAAAAAACGCCACACGAACAGTGACAACTAGGCGCTATGACTGGGCCCTACTTAACAACAGAGACATGAGAGACGAATATGCATTAGAATTAAGAAACAGATTCGAAACACTACAAGAGAAGACAGAAAAAGTTACCCCAAATGACGAATATGAAAACTTTGTTGAAGCACACCTAGAAGCGGCATCAAAGTGTATCCCAACAAAACCTAGAACTAAATATAGAGTCCCTTGGGAAACGTCAGAGGTTCGAGAAAAACGTGCACTCGTGAAAACTGCCTCCAAAAGCTATCGGAAGAACCCAACAAACACAAATGCCCGAAAACTAGAAAAGGTACAATATCGATTAGCAGGAATATATCTAAAAAAACAGGCAGAATACATACAAAATCAGATAAATAAGATTAGAGACTCGGTGGAAGATAGACAATCCAGGATAGCCTGGCAAACAATAAACGAAGTAAGTAGAAGGAAGAGCACAGCCAAAGCAAAATTGAAAGCTGCAAGCCAACAAGAAAGAGTAAAACTGTGGGAACAGCATTTCAAAAATCTACTAGGAAGCCCACCGAAAATAACGGATGAACTGATTACCACAATTATCAGTAAGCAATTAGACATTAAACTAGGGCCTTTCACCAAAGAATAACTCGACTCGGTTCTTAAAAAAATTAAAAATAGGAAAGCTGCAGGGCTAGACGAGATCCCCCCCAGAAGTGTGGAAGACTAGACAATTCGACGATATACTGCTCCGGCAATGCAACGCTGTCTATAGTCAAAATAGGATAGAAAGATGGATGAAGAATTGCATCCTTCCTTTCCCTAAAAAAAGGCGACCTCGGATTAGCCAAGAACTACCGAGGGATAACGCTTACATCCATAGCAGCCAAAATCTACAATGCCCTACTACGAAACCGCATAGAACCCAAAATAGACAACATCCTTAGGAAAAACCAAAATGGCTTCCAGAGAAATAGATCCACAACCTCACAAATATTGATCATCCGTAGAATCCTTGAAGGCGTACGGGCAAAAAACCTTCAGGCGACATTACTATTTGTCGACTTTACCAAGGCCTTCGATTCCATCCACAGAGGGAAAATGGAACTAATCCTACTAGCATACGGCCTACCAAAAGAAACCGTAGCAGCAATAATGATCCTCTACAAAAACACAAAAGTAAAGGTACGTTCACCAGATGGAGACACGGAATACTTCGACATTGTTGCAGGAGTACTACAAGGAGACACGCTAGCCCCATACCTCTTTATCATCTGTCTAGACTACGTGCTTAGAACTTCGATCGACAAAATCAGAGAAAATGGCTTCGAGATGACTAAGAAAAGAAGCAAAAGGTACCCCGCAAAAACAATCACAGACGCCGACTACGCTGGTGACTTAGCGTTACTGGCGAATACGCCTAATCAAGCAGAGACACTACTGCATAGTTTGGAACGAGCTGCAGCAGGCATTGGCCTCCATGTCAATGCGCACAAAACTGAATATATGTGTTACAACCAAACGGGCAACATTACCACTCTAAACGGAGCCTCTCTGAGGCTAGAGGACAAATTCACCTACCTAGGAAGTACCGTCTCATCAACAGAAAACGACATCGACACACGGCTGACGAAAGCATGGACGGCTATAGATAGGCTCTCAATAATATGGAAATCAGACCTGACCGATGAAATGAAGCATAGTTTCTTCCAGGCAGCAGTTGTATCGATACTGCTATATGGATGCACTACATGGACGCTAACCAAACGGCTGGAGAAGAAACTTGACGGCAACTACACAAAAATGTTGAGAGCAATATTGAACAAGTCCTGGCGACAACACCCCACGAGACGCCAACTGTACGGCCACCTGCCTCCCATCACGAAAATTATACAGGTCAGACGAGCCAGACACGCCGGACACTGCTGGAGAAGCAAAGACGAGCTCGTAAGTGACGTACTACTATGGACCCCCACATATGGCCAAGCAAAAGCAGGACGACCAGCCCGAACTTACATACAGCAGCTATGTGAGGACACGGGATGTAGCCCGGAGAACCTGCCGGAGGCGATGAACGATAGGGAAAAGTGGCGAGAGAGGGTCAAGGATATCCGTGCTGGCGGCACGACTTGATGATGATGATTGTTATACGTCTTATGAGATAACTAAATAATTTTTACGATTTCAGGTTCAAATGAACAACTACAGCAGCAATTGGAATACGCCCTACTAAGGCCTTATTGTCACAGCTGGTGATTTTCAAAAAGGCAATCTGACAATTTAGAAGACCGATATGCAATAAAATTCTGTTTTAAACTTGGAAAAAATGCCACAGAAACGTATGGAATACTTCAGGCTGCTTTTGGAGCATCTTGCATGAATCGAGGATCAGTTTTTGAGTGGCCTAAGAGATTCAAGGAAGGCAGGGAGTCTGTGAGGGATGATGAGAGGTATGGGAGGAGTAAGGAAATCAATACTCCTGAGTTGATTGGCCAAATGGTTAGGGTTACGGTTACTATGTTGAGGTTTTAAGGCAGTCCAGGAAGAGATTTCGTCTGAAGAGGCCAGCAAATCGGGTCAGTGGCATATCCACCAGGACAATACACCAGTCCACAACTCCATCCTTGTCACAGATTATTTGAGCAAGATGGGCATCAACA
This sequence comes from Sepioteuthis lessoniana, assembly GCA_963585895.1. Taxonomy (NCBI): domain Eukaryota; kingdom Metazoa; phylum Mollusca; class Cephalopoda; order Myopsida; family Loliginidae; genus Sepioteuthis; species Sepioteuthis lessoniana. Next base: position 19,719 of record CAUZXS010005370.1, on the reverse strand, counting down.
CAGTTCCTCAGTCTCCCTATAGTCCAGACCTTGCTCCCTGTGACTTTTTGTTATTCCCTAAGCTCAGAGGCTATCGTTATGAGACAATTGAGGAGATGAATGAGGCTGGGACACGCTCACACAAGAAAATTTCCATGGGGCATTCCAGAAGTTGTTGGAACGGTACAAGGGCATAGCAGCCGGAGGAGATTACTTCGAAGGGGACTAGAGTTTCATGTGTATACTATCAATAAAAGTACCCATACGAAAAAAGCCTGGAAACTTATTTAATGATCCTCGTATTTGTTTTTGCAATTCACGTGAATGAAGCTTAAAAGGCATTATTAATTCTGACCCTGGGGATAGTCAAATTTATATTTTACTCATGAATACAGACTCTCTCTCTCTCTCTGTGTAACATACCCATGATACGGATATGTATAACGTACATAGAATGTTCATAACATATATACATAGAACATAGGAATCCCTAAACACGAAAAATACGTAACGACTTCTTAGTTCAGGTACGAAACCTTTTATTACCTTCGAGTTAAAGGTTTCGACATTAGGAAGAGAGACGCACAATCTTTCTATGATGAATTTTCCATCTGCACCCCATATCGTGCGAAACCTGCCCAAGGCCTCGCCGAGCAAGCGAAAGTCGACCCTTCCCGTTCGGAGTCTAGTTCTCAACTAACTGACTTTTTCAGAATCCCCCAAATCCTCCGTGCTCGCTTTCGGCGCATGACATCATTCACATCCCCCTATCTGGGATTTTTATTTTGACATCGCTGAATGATAGGTCCGCCCCGCGCGCGCTCGTGAACACCTGCGTTCATGTTGCACCTAAGTAACCCATGCACCGAGCCGAAAGGTTCTCAGCCTAACTAAACACAAAGGCATAAAACGAAATCCCTCGTCCATTATATTACATCTGTCTCTTTCTCACTCTCCCGTTTTTTGTTTCACTCGCAAACCAGCAGAAGTAGACGTGAAGTCTGAAGAGTTGAATTCGGGTCAAGGGTACGTGCTGACTGATTGACGGTCAAATTTCAGTAACATGGGTGTATGAACTGGCAATCAGTCCCCTATCCACAAGCAACCTATTTGAAGGCTGAGCCCGATTGGTAAAGAAGCTCACCGTGATACGAGGCAGCGAAAAGGTCGAATCTGCTCAGAAGATAAATCAGGTAAGTCAGTTGGCCGAGAGACCCCTTAACAGGCAGACGTGTCTGTGATGCAAAGAGTAAACGGTCTTCCCCCTGACAGGCTCATATGAGAAGATTAAAATGCAGCCAGAAAAGATAACAAGCAGGTGACTATTTTGTTCGTCGATTGACCACGTGAAGAGCTAGAGAACGAGAAAGGTTTGGAAGATGTACCTAGAAAGAAAGAAAGAAAGAAAGAAAGAAAAAAGAAATAAAGAGAAATTAACGGTCGGTGAAACGCGACACTAGAAAAAAAGAGGCAGAGAGAGAAATATATGTATAAAAAAGATTAAAGAAAAGGAGAGAGAGAGAGAGATAGAAGTATGATAAGCTTTCATTTTAATGTTTTACTTTTTGCTTACCCCGTCCAACCCCACTCAAAACACATCATTTTTTTCTTTTTGCTCTCATCAGTACAAGAAATATTCTAGGTGAATTGTCTCAAAATTATTAAACTATTAACATTTTTATTTTTGTCACGAAGACTATTTTACTTCGCATACATGCCTTTTTTTAGGGGGTGTTGATAGAAAAATAATTTGTATTCTAAATTGTGCATTTCGTGTTGGCTTCATTTTCGGCTTGTTCGAATATCTCTGTGTCATAGTTTTCCCTCTTCACTTGTGGCTGAATGACATCCCGAAAGAAGAGGCAGTAGAATGCATACCAACTAAAGAAATAGCTAAACTTTGGGTTCCATGGGAGCCATTAACAGTTGGAAAAAAGCGTGCAGACGGGAAAACTACCTCCAAATGCAATAGGAGGAATACCCTGAAATTTAAGAAGGCACAAAATAAATTAGCTATTATACGTAAAAGAACAAACAGAATACATGCAGAATCAGATCAATAAGAATAGAGATTCGGTTGAAAATAGACAATCTAATATAGCATGGCAAATGGTAAACGAGGTGAGCAGAAGGAAGAGCACTGCAAAAGCTAAACTGAAAGCTACCAGCCAAAAAGAACGAATACACCTTTGGAAACAACATTCCGAGAATCTACTCAGAAAAACCCCGAAACTTACGCATGAACCAATCACAAAAAATATCAGTAATCAATTATATTTTCAAACTAGGATAGTTTACGCAAGAAGAACTCAACTCAATATTAAGAAAAATTAAAATTAGGTAAGCAGTATGGCTTGATAAAATACCCCAGGGGTATGGAAGACTGGGGAATTCGACGACATACTGCTCCGACAATGAAATGCTATATGTAACCAAAACACAATAGACAGATAGGAAAAGGGATGCATCCCCCCTTTCCTTAAGAAGGGTGGCCAAAATCTACAATGCTTTCCAACACAAACACACAGAACCCAAAATTGAGCACATACTTAGGAAGAACCAAAATGGCTTCAGAAGAAATAGAACCATGACGTGACAAATTTTGACTATCCGTCGAATGCTAGGTGTATTATTTGTCGACTTCTCCAAGGCCTTTGACTCCATACACAGAGGGAAGATGGAGCAAATACTACTCGCCTACAGCCAACTCAAAGAAACTGCCGCAGCCATAATGACACTATATAAAAACACGAAAGAAAAGTCTGCTCCTCAGATGGAGACATTGACTAATTCGACATTGTTGCAGGAAACACATTAGCCCCATACCTCTTTATCATCTGACTAAACTACATGTTTAGAACGTCTATTGATAAAATGAAAGATAACAGTTTCAAGCTAGCAAAGGAAAGAAGCTAAAGATACCCAACACAAGCAATTATGGACGTGGACTACACCGATGACATAGTGCTTCTAACAAATTCACTCGCCAAAGCCCAAACCCTACTGCATAGCCTGGAACAAGCAGCTGCTGGCATAGGCCTCCATGTCAACACAGACAAGATGGCATACATGTGCTTGTATCAAAGAGGCGACATCTCCACACTAAACGGTAGCTCTCTGAAACTAGTGGACAAGTTTATCTATCTTGGAAGCAATGAAAGACATGAACACGTATCTAAGAAAGGCATGGGCATCTATCGATAGACTATCGGTCATATGATAATCTGACTTGACCGATAAAATAAAACAGTTTTTTTTCTGGGCAGAGGTCGTTCGCCACTGCTATATCGATGCACTAAATGGACGCTAACTAAACGTATGGAGAAAAAACTTGACGACAATTACACAAGAATACTGCGAGCAATATTGAACAAGGTCTGGAGGCCACATCCGACAAAACAGCAACTATACAGCCACTTACCACCAATCACGAAAACTATCCAAGTTAGATGAGCCAGACATGCGGGACACTCTTGGAAAAGGAAGGACGAACTCATAAGCGACATACTCCTGTGGACCCCTTCACATGGACGAGCAAAGGCAGGACGACCAGCAAGAGCCTATATACAACAGCACTTTGCCGATACAGGATGTAGCCCTGAATACCTCCTGGGAGCAATGGATGATAGAGACGGGTGGTGAGAAAGGGTCAGAGAGATCTGTGCTGGCAGCATGACATGATGATGATGATAAAGAAATATGTTTGTCGAGGTGCGTTGCAAAATGGGGAAACTTCAAATTAAGTGTCTAAGAATACTGTGATAGAAAAATGTATCAAATAATCATCATCATGTCGCGACGCTAGCATGGATATCCCTGACCCTCTCTCGCCACTTCTCCCAATTTCTCATCGCCTCAGGCAGGTCTTCAGGGCTACATCCCGTATCATCACAGAGCTGCTGTATGTATGTTCGAGCTGCTCGTCCTGCTTTTGCTCGGCCATATGTGGGGGTCCATAGGAGTACATCACTTATGAGCTCGTCTCTGCTTCTCCAGCAGTGTCCTGCATGTCTGGTTCGTCTAACTTGGATATTTTTTCTTGATGGGAGGCAGTTGGCCGTATAGTTAGTGCATTGTGGGGTGTTGCCGCTAGGACTTGTTTAATATTGCTCGCAACATTCTTGTGTAGTTGCCGTCTAGCTTCTTCTCCAGCCGTTTTGTTAGCGTCCAAGTGGTGCATCCATACATCAGTATCGACACGACCACTGCTTGGAAGAAAATGCGTTTCATTTTATCGGTCAGGTCTGATTTCTATATGACCGATAGCTTATCGATAGCTGTTCATGCCTTCGTTAGTCGCGTGTCGATGTCTTTTTCGGTTGATGAGACACTGTTTCCTAGGTAGGTGAATTTGTCAACCAGTTTCAGAGAGGTTCTGTCTAGTGTGGAAATGTCGCTTGCTTGATTAAAGTACATATATTCAGTTTTGTGTGCATTGACATGGAGCCCAATGCCTGCGGCGACTCGTTCCATACTATGCAGTCGTGTTTCGGCTTGGTTGGGTGAATTTGGTAGTAACGCTATGTCATCGGCGTAGATCGTCGGTAAATCAAATAATCCACATAGAGATAAATATTCTGTTCTATCTAGCGAGCAAATATCTTGGTGTCACAAGGCATTCTGTATTAATGGGCAGCTGTAAATTTATGGCAAAGATAACTGATTGTAATGTTACAGGGTTTTATTGCTTCCAAGAATATAATTATAATAAATTTTTTTCACAGCTGTCAGAATTGGGTCAATGTGAAAAAACAGATTTTTGAAGTTCTCTCAGAGAACTGGTTGATTGTTGAGAAGACTAGATTTGACCCCATTCAACGAAACGTCAAGCCGCGTTGGAATTCCGTTGTAATAGTCAAATGAGCTGGCAATATTGGGATATATTTTTGAGTTAGTAAGTGTAACGGAAATGACCCTTAAACTTGATTTTAACATTAACTGATTTAGGATGTATTTTATGCGAAGGAATAGAATTGAATTATGAAGATATATGCATATAATATACAGGTCATTTACGTTGTAAGTTAGAGTTTGGGTAGTGGAGAGAATGGATCGACTTATATTGAGTGAGGCAAAGGACATGTAATTTCGATTGCAGAGAGAAATTTAAACATCCTCGCATTCATCAGGGAAAAACTCCAGCATTTCACTGAGTTGCTAAAGTTAACTTAAAACCGACACACAAACAGCCAGTCCAGCTGCTGTATTCTATTTTGTATAATAAAGGACCACATGCGATCGTTGATTGAATTTCGCTCGATATACTATTATCAAACTGGTTATATCTAATCAACTCTCATTATTGTTCTTCCGAAGAAGGAACAAACGTATCCTATTCGGAACATTCATCAGCAGAGGAGATTTTCTTGGCTTGTCGATTTGGGAAAACCCCTTTTACTTACGTTATAAGAATCACAACCTATTTTTAATATCAATCTTGACGATGGACAAATAAAACTGCTTCGTCGGAACAGTTTCGAATTGTAAACGCTCTACCATTCCGATAGCTATGTTTAGAATGGTAATCCCACGGGGTTCAAACGTAGCATGCGTCCATCACAAATACTTGTTTGGAGCGGAGAAGGTTGAGTTTATAATTGTACCTCGTTTTCACCATTTCATGTTTTAGAGAAAATTAGAATAGAATTACTTTAACGGCCCCAAGAAATTAAATCCGGGTCTTAATTGGCACATGAGTTGGCTGTTGGCGATAATTTCGGCTAACATTTTTTATGCAAGATAAACTACTCCAACGATCTTTTCTCTCTCTTTCACAAGACTAGGTACAAAAAACATCTGACCGTTATTGAGGTCATAGTGATTACTCTCTTTCATCCTAACTTGTATGGACAAAGAAGACAATTTTACACACTTTCTCTACTTGGAGAGGCTGGAGGGAATTCGGACAATTCAGGGTTTTTTCTAAATCTTTATATATAAAAGAGGTTTATATTTTTTATTAGCTCCTTTGGTGAGTTAATATAGGATCAAATGTTGCAGTGCTCATAATAAATGATTGAGCTTTTCTATATATATATATATATATATATATATATATATATACATTATATTCAATGGCACATTCTATCACCCTGGGTTTCATGCATTATGAAATTCAAGGTCTATATAACATGTAATAAGATGTATATATATATATATATATATAGTGTGTGTGTGCGTGCGCGCGTGCGCGTGTGTGCATAAGCTCTATCATTGAAATTGAGTAGTATTTGATAATACTGCAATATTCGGTCCTCCAATAACTCACTACGTGTACTAATGAGAACCATATATCTTTATAATATATATATATATATATATATATCATCAGGCCACGCTGAGAACATTGATTTCCCTGACGCACGCCGTCTCTCCCCCAATCCGTCCCTATCATCCCTTACTCTTGGCAGTTCCTACACACTACATCCAGTGTCCACACTAAGCTGATGCAAGCTCTTGTTGGTCGACCAACACTAGCACGTTCATGTGTAGGGGCTCATAAAAGAATATCTCCTCCTGTGTTCGTCCTAGCTATTACAGAATGTGTTGTTTATCTTGGCTGTCTTTGCGACGGGACATAAGTGGCTGTACAGCTGTTGTTTTTGGTGTGTTGCTTCGAGGAACCGTCCCTAACAGCATGTAGCATTCTTAGGTTGAGTGCATCTGATTTTTATTCATGTATTTGTTAGCGTCCATATGGTCCAAGCATACAATAATAGTGATTCAGGCAGAAGTTTGATAATATCCAATCTTATTTTATCTGATTGATCAGATTTCCATACGATCGATAACCTATCGAATGCCTCCTGTAGTTTGCTATAGGCTATGCCGTAGGGAATCTATTTGGCCGGGTGTCTTTGAGAGAAGCGCATGATCATCTGCATAGTATGTGTCTGATAAAATTTCTGCAGGATACCGTTAGCTTCTAGCTAATTTTTTTGCGTAAAGCCATTTTTCTTTACTAGATCTATCGACGTTCGAAGTACGTAGTATAGGCAGATTATAAAGAAATATGATTCTAATGTATCCTCTTTCATAACTCTAGCAACAGTGTTCACCCCCCCACATATATATATATATATATATATATATATATATATATATATATATATATATATATTATTCACTACAGTAAATCCGGAGTAGGGATTAATTCTAATCCGGACAATATTCAGAATTAGAATATTAAATTCAAATAATCCTGGTAAAGAGCTCAATATAAATAAAATCCACGGGGCAAATAATTTTTTTTCTGAAAAAAACAACAATCGGTCACATTACGATGAGAAATTTATTTCCATAAATGCAAATAAATTTATGGTGAATAATAGTTATTATTATTAAAAAAAATAATCATCATTATTTTCATAAATGATAATTTCCAATAAATGGAAAATAAATTTATAATCTTAATGTGATCGATTGTTGTTTTTTATAAGAAAAAAAAATATATTCGTGCATTTACTTTATAAATTATGCGTTTCTTTGTCTCTGGCCTAAGTTCAGAGGAAAATATCTATCACAATAAATGAAGACAATTTATCAAAGATATCATGAGAAGTATCTTAAATTACAAGTTGAAAAGAGACAATAAGATAGGCATAAGGAGTCGACCCAAAGAGTGAAGTAGAAACAAGTTTTAGCAGGACAGGGAGACAGAGGAGGAACAGGAAGATATAAGAGTAAAAGCAAGTAAAGTTGGCGACCTTAATCAAGGCTCCCTTTTCAATAGCTACTACATTGAGGTGTATGGGAGGACGCTATCCCATTCCCAGGATTGCTCCACTTGACCCTTGATCCTCACCTCATAGTGCTGAGTGCTTAGCAAGCCCGAATCAAGTACCATTTTTTTGAGTCTTTGATATAACTCAGCCTTGGATTGAACCTCGGTCTCCCGGACCAGTGGCGAACTTTCTACTTATTAGGCCAATGGCCCGGATGAAGATTGATGAATTTAGGGATATCGGGATCCCACTTCCTCGGATCGGACACAAGCGATCATAGTCCTCCATAATTTCCTACATTACTAAATGACGCATTGTCGTAACTATAAGAGAGAAACAGACAGATACATACGTACAGACAGACTGATAAACAAGTTTGGTCTTTATATTCTGTTTCACATCTCCTGGACAGGTTTCTTACGACTTTAACAAGACCTCTATATGCTGCAGTTTCACCATGGCTCGGATTAGAATTGCACTCATGTCTTCCCTCGGGATATTAGAGTTACATAAACACACGTGAACCCAACGTTATGATATTTTAGGAAAAATATTCGCAAATAAATCGGTGGATTTTATTGGTTGGAATTTGTTTATAAATTTTTTAAAAATCATCATACCCCTGACCGCTAGAGATAGCTTGAACTGGTTTGTAATTTCTTTCTTCTTCTTCTTCTTCTTCTTCTTCTTCTTCTTCTTATTATTATTATTATTATTATTATTATTATTATTATTTCAAAGCTTCTTTTGTCGACACGTTCTTCACCTTTGGGCATTTCGCTGTCGTGCCTCTCATGATGCAAACAATTAAGCAAACACCATAAGAAGTCATTGGCGCGTGCGCAAGTGTGTGTTTGTAGGTGTTGGCTCGCACAATCATTTGTAATGGTTCTTCACCGCGAATTTTCATGACGTCGCCATGGAAACAGCTAAATGTCCCCAAGACCCGTTGTTTGTAATACTCTAACAGCCCATTCGTCGTAATTAGCTGATCCAGATACAATAAAGAAGCGTTTTATTAAAAGAGAACCGCTGGAGTTCTGTAGTAATTATTAAAGCATTGCATGAATTTGGAACTGTTTCTTCGGTTAAATAAGCAAAAACCTAAACATGTTACTCTACGTGCACTGTGCTTGCATATTGAGGGTTAATTATCTAAGCTGTAGCCGTGTTGAACTATTGTATGGTTACACTTTTTGGACTTTAACGAGACGCATGAGAAAGAAAAAAAACTTGTTGTGAACAACTCAAGAATATGGCGTTCTATTTTGAACAAATCCTGGAAGTGATACCACAAAAAACAACAGTTCTACGGCTACTCATCTCCCATCTTATAAACCATTCAAGTAGGATAAGTAAGATATCCTAGGAACATCTAGTATGTAAGGACGAATTAATTAGCGACTTTCTTTTATGGACTTTTAATATGGACACACTAGTGTAAAACCAACGGCAAAAACTTATATTTATCAACTCTGTGGACATTGGATGTCGAGGAAAACTTACAAAGATCAATAGCCGAATGGGACGAATAGCGATAGTGAGTCAAAGGAACCTGTGATATCAGGACGCTTTCAAGAGATTGATAATTGTTTATAGTGGAAGATAGTTGACAGAGATGTAGAAATATCTGTTCCGTAATATCCGCTCCCCAATTGATAATTTTTCGAAAAATGTAGCATTTAAAAAGCCAGCCAACTGAAAGTGGTTCATATTTGTCCCCGGGTACAGAGTAGGCAGAGATGTAGAAATATATGTTCCGTAATATCCGCTTCCAATTGATAATTCTTCGAAAGATCTAGCATTTAAAGCAGGCCTTCAAAAGTGGTCCATAATTGTCCCCGGGGATAGAATAGACAGAGATACAGAAATATATGTTTCGTAATATCCGCTTCCAATAGATAATTCTTCGAAAAATCTAGCATTTAAAGAACCAGTCTCCTCAAAGTGGTCCATATATATCCCCGGGGACAGAGTAGGCAGCGATATAGAAATATGTTCTGTAATATCCGCTTCCAATAGACAATTCTTCGAAAGATCTAGCATTTAAAGCAGGCCTTCTCAAAGTGGTCCATAATTGTCCCCGGGGACAGAGTAGGCAGCGATAGAGAAATATGTGTTCTGTAATATCCGCTTCCAATTGATAATTCTTCAAAAAATCTCGCATTTAAAGCAGGCCTTCTCAGAGTGGTCCGTATATGTCCCTGGTTATCAATAATATATATATATCTCCCCGGGGCCTGAGTTAACGGAGATGTTGAAATATCTGTTCTGCAATATCTGCTTCTAATTGTTAATTTTTCGAAAGATCTAACATTTAAAGCAGATCTTCTCAGAGGGGTCCATATATGTCCCTGGTTATCAATAGAAGCTTAGGAGACCAAGAGAGGGAATTTACAAGGTCGCATTAATAAATGTCCTGATAAAAGGAGAACAAAATTAACTGGGTTATGCTGACAATTTGTGAAACTTCAGACACCTAATACATGGTTTCTCAAACAGAAGTGCTCGTGGTTCAGTGGTTATCGGCATAGGAAATGGAAAAAGAGATTAGAGTTCAAAAACTGGACTAGGCTGTTTGCATTTCATATAGTGCTTATAACCTTTGGAAAACGTATGAATCCAACTATTCTCCCTCCAGCTATGAGTAAACATAGAAAAGCAGACAAGATGTCTTTAGCCAACATGGCTTCTCAAAATGGTCTATATAAACCCCTGAGGGTGATTAAAAACACTGGGAACTAACTTGGGAGATATAAATCACTTTATGATAAATCCCTTTATAATAAAAGGGCAAAAATCACTGGACGATGTAGACGTGTTGCAAAATATCATACACCTATCAAAATGTTTAATTGACTGGGGTGGCAACAAGTGATGTGTCCTTCACATAATGAAAACATACAGGTGATTCAAATGCACAAACAGTCTGATTCTGGCCGAAAAGGATCCAGATTTTTTCAGTATCATTAAACAATCATATAGTCATATTTTCACGAAAGAAAACATTTAAAAACAATTATATTTTCAACAAATTATTTTATATAGTTTAATAGGTTTGAATTCAGTTTTCCGTCTTCTAGGCCGGTTGCTATATTAGTGTTAAAGAGCCCTATCTAAACTAATTTTACGTTTTGATAAAGGGAGAGAATAGTAATATTCTTAAGGGTATTAGCCCAAAGTAAAATACAAACCACCTCAACCTGGATTTGAATTCAGTTTATTGAGTTCATTACCTACGACAGTAGCCTTTACACTACAAACGTGTTTCAAGTTAGTGTAGAGTAAAGTCTGCAGTTAACCATGTCCATTGTTGATCCAGCAAATAGAAGAACTTTGAAATGTAACGCTTTAATTTGCGTCTCAATTTCACAGACCTGCAACCCAAGATTCGTGATCTGTTCAGTGTCCACTAAACTCTTTTTTACAATCTGAAAAACAGTTTAAGAATTAATGGTTCATTTGCATTTATAGTTTATTGATTTTTTTCTTTATGTAAATGGCATCAAATAATGGTAAATAAGTCAGGTTTTGTAATTTAAAATACAATTAATTTATTTCGGGTGAATCAGAGATTAAATTTGGTTACAAAAGGTGCATCGAGTAAACTTTGGTCTAAATTCATAAACGACCTGCTTATTGACTGGATCCTTAAGTATCTTTTTTTATAAAATCCCGCTCTGATGAAGTTACTTTTAGTATTGCTAAGTAATTGTTTCTGTGGAAGTTATAATAGGTTTTAACGTAAAACGAGCGTAATAATTTAACATTCAACTTGAAAACGTAAGAAACTAGTTGTCTAATTTCTGAGACGAAGCTTGTTGATTTTTATCATTAAGGGTTTTTAGACTATTTTCTTCATCTTTATTGCTATTTCCACAACGTTTCGGCCGATATGTCCTCCGGCCTTCTTCAGATGTTTGTCGAATTTGGGAACCTTCACAGAACTTCGAACTACGTCCTTTATTGAATCCACAGGGGTTGCCTGTTCTGATTCCGTAATCTATAACGGGGTACAAGTGTTAAGTATTCCTGTATTGTTACTCGCCTGTATTGAGGATTGAACCTGCAACCCCCAGATAATTGTCTCCTTAGGGAACCAACGCCTATAACCGTTACGTCATGTGACCTGCTGGACAATTCAGAGTGATTTTTTGGGACTTATAAACTTAAATTCTTACTTGACTAGAATTACTACTATAATGTATGATTTTTTTACCTGTGCTCATATTCAGATTTTTTTTCTCATCTAGCCTTCTTAAACTATTTAAACTTTTTTTTATCCTTTGTTTAATAAAATATTTGCTTTCATGGTTTATCTAATGTCTAAGCCATCTTTCTAGTATAAAAGTAATGATACCATCTATCCATGTGAAAATAAGGCCATCATACCTTTCGCTATGGTATTAGTCCAAAAATTAACGTAATAGCATGGCTAAAACTCGAACTCACTTACATCCAGGCTACAGTTCAGAATTAGCAGCGTAGTCCATTTAGGAAACGTATGCTTTATATGTTTGAACTTGGCAATAACTCCGCGGATGAAGGATCAGTTGATCATAGTACAGAAACTTGATGGTTCAATGAATTTATCCAGTGTTGCCAAAATCTCGGTGAGCAGAGAAAGTCAGGTAAACCTAATGGCCAGTGTTCCGAGGCCCTTGTCCACGCTATAGAAGCAACTCCATCGTGTAGCACTCGAAGCGAATCCGCTGTGAACGATTCGGAGAGTATAAAGCATGTTTGGCATCTGACAGTCTAGTGTTGTTCTTCATCTTCTCGACCTCAGCAAATCGAGAGAGTGGCATTCAGATTGTATCAGGCGAGATCGGCATCTCACAGTCCAGTGTGCTTCGTCACCCTCACATCGTCAAATCTGATAAACAGTACTCGGAGAGTATCAAGCGAGCTTGGTATCTCATAGTCTAGTGTGTTTTGTCACCTTCATGACCTCGACAAATCCACCGAGTAGCATTCGGAGAATATCAGGTCAGCTGGGGATCTCACAGTTCAGTGGAGTTCGTCATCTTCACGACGAATAGCCCTCGGAGAGTATCAGGAGGGCACAGCATCTCACAGTACAGTGTACATCGTCACCGTCATGACCCTAATAATCCAGTTAGTAGCATTCAGAAAGCTTCAAGTAAGGTCGGTGTCTCACAATTCAGTGAACTTTGTCAACTTCACGGCCTCAGCGAAAGCACTCGGAGCTCCCGAAGTGAACCTCACAGCAGCAAAATAAGGCAACATTCTTTTATCTCTCTATTATTCATCGTCATGTCTTCTAGACTGCATCCAATGTCCGTATGGAACTGAGATATATAAATAGTGAGTTCATTGTATTCATTAAGTTATATGGATTGAAAAATGCATAGTTTCTACATTATTTGTTGGTTGGTTGGTTGGTTGGTTGGGTTTTATGGCGTATCAAACTTTGTAGGTTATTTAACGCTAAATCCAGTTTTATAGAAATAATCAGTTCTATTTTAAACAATTCAGTTTAACATGAGTATACAGCTTAATTGTCGAAAACATTCCTATTTAAAGTTATTCAGTTTTGTCGAACAGTTCTATTTCAAACAATTCACTTTAGAGTAAGTACAGTTTCAATATCAAATCACTTCTATTTTAAACAATTCAGTTTCAGTACGCAATTTAGTTATATTTGACCCATAGATAGGATCCTATCAGGTGCTAATACTCCGGGTCAGAGTGGACCAGGGAGCGATGGCAATGAAAGGGTACTCCGCATTCCCAAAAGCTCCAATATTACTGGAACCTCACAAACAGATTGTTTAGTGTCATATCTTGGACAAACGTTGGTGGGGGGTTCTTACTCTTCTGCAGAGATGCAGTCGGTTTATTGTGCAGCCCGAGCCGACTTGAAAATACATCATTCGTGTCAAAGAAAGCAAGACAGACTTATAAACAAACATACAGACAAAAAACAAAACACATGGGAAACTCAAATAAAAAGTGATAGGCTTCACCGAATTATTTGGCTAAATTGTTTGTTGTAGTTATAGTTTGTTTAAATATTTCAGATAGCTCCCTCCATTTATATGGCGCCCTCTGACCAAAATTCCATGGCACTAATCACCTCATGCGCTCTTAAATCAGTTAATTAGCTGTTATAGCAACATTTTCTGAATAAAATTTAACATATGCAATTATAGCAAGGAAATAAACAAATAAAATCCCCCATCAGGCTTGTGGAAAATTAATCAATAAAATTTTGCAACAAATACGTTCGAAGAAATAGTTCATGAAGATTTTTTTCGAAATGTGCCAATTATTACAGGATTTCGTTAATTAAGGAGTGCTGCTTAATTAGGTAAAAGTCTAATAATTGAAAAAAGTATGAATATTTGTACCAGATTATGAGAAAATTTACCTGTTACAACCAATTAAATTTTAGTAGTCAAAGTTTGGTAATATTTTGGTACCTGCTAGTTTTCGGTACGTATGTCATGTGACCCACGCAGTTCAATTCGTAGTAGGTATCCGATGTAGTTGGCACTATCGTGGTAGTTGGTGTGCTTACATGTTGTGTGTTGTTTCCCTCGGTGTGTGATTTTAAAGCGGCGTAGATATAGGTGCAACGTGGTCTAAATCGAAAATTTCCGCATTACGATTTCGAATTAAGCCGAAAAAAACAGCCAAAAATATTTCTTGTACGTAAGATAAAAGGTCAATCGATCATGGTACAATAACCAAATGATTGAATAATTTTCACACGAGTTGCAAGACTCTTGACGATCTGGCAAAGCCTCTTCTTAGGTTAGCCTATAATCGGGTATTCTGAGGCAGTGCTCTAAGTTATTGAGGTAAATCCTTCTGTTATATAGTCATTTACACGTTCATGCAGCATCACAACGACACAACATCAAAGACAGACGCATGAATAAACGACGCATGATAAAGACACATGAAGACTTCTTTAGAAAAATATTCACCTCTCAGTTTATTGCAAGGGTTCGAAAGGTTAGCATGTGAGAGGATGCTGGAGACCGAACATAAACTTCATATTTTGACCCCACTGTTATGACCGTCACGTTGTGTCTTTCTTGTTCTCCTGATGTTGGGGTCAACTCCATCGGGGCTTTCCGAGGGCCCCCTCGGTCGGGTGTGGCCTTCCCAACAACATCTGGTCTCTACTGTCTGGAAGTCTGCTGGCAACTGCATCGGGGGTTTCCGAGGTCCCCCTCGGTCGGGTGTGGCCTTCCCTACCACATCTCGTCTCTAACCCTCGGGGAGTCTGCTGGCAACTGCCCTGGGACCCAAACTCAACTGAGTTAAATAATAACTCAACGCCCGCACGATCGCCAACTGGATCTTCGAAATCGGATGTTTAATCGTCATCAAGCGGAAATAACTGTCATGCAGTTCAGAGGTTACTCTCTTCCGGTGCATGACTGTAGTGGCACAATGAGACCTTCACCTTGTCCCATATCATAAGCCTTAATCCGCCCACGCGATCTCTTTCGATTACTGGCCGTTGGAATGTGTCACTTCCTTCCGGTGTATTACCTTGGAATAGTATTTTTGGGCCGGGTCGAAGGTCAAAATATAACAGATCGTGTTGCACTCAGAGAATATGAAGAGGGCTCAGCGTCTCATCGTACATCGTGGATCGTCAGCTTTATAATATCGGTAAAAGTATACTTATCTGCCGAAATGTGGCTAAACTAAAATATTGCAAAACTTGACTCACTTAAAATAAGTAATTTGTCTTCAGTTTCTCATATATATATATATATATATATATATATATAAGTAAAAGTAAAGTTTGTGACCGTAGTCGACTGTGACCAGAAGGCTCACTTTTCAATAGCTACTACGTCGAGGTGTAGGGGGTACGCTACTCCTTTCCCTGAATTGCTCCACTTTATCCTTGATACGTACCTTATATTGCTGAGTGTTAAGCAAGGAGGTATCAAGTACCATTTTTAAAGTCTTTGGTATGAGGCGACCTGGGATTGAACACAGGTCTCCCGGACCATTGGCGAACACTCTACCCACTAGACCAATGAGCCGGTATATATATATATATATATATAATTTGATAATTAAATAATATATAAAAGATTATTAAATTTGGCGAGGTTGTAGAATGGTTACAAATCTTTGAGAGTAAGTGTACTTAGTTGCAACTTATTCCAGTGAGCTTTCCCTTGGTCCAAGCACCAATTATCATATGATTTGATTCTGTGACGTTCTATTTTATTTCATTTTATGCCATCCAAAACGTCAAATCCTTGAGATGAATTTTGATTTTAGAAAAGAAGGTCGCTCTTGTCAAGCTCACACACACACACACACACACACATCCATATATCAATGTATCTATATATCTATTATATTAAGGCAGGTCTTCATAGAGAAAGATGGTGTACAAATAATGAATTTTTGAATTGAATTTACTCGCTAACTTGTGTAAAGCAAGCATTAATATAAGGTTATAAAGCAGTCGATATAGACATCCTCTTCCATGAAGCACGCAAAATTCAGAGAAAAAATGTAGGTAGGTAGTTATAACTGCATTAAAATATACCATGTACATTTTTACTCGTTCTTGATCTTGTCTTCTTCTTCTTCTTCTTCTTCTTATTATTATTATTATTATTATTATTATTATTATTATTATTATTATTATCCTTAAGAGGTTTTCACATCAGTGTTAGCTGATGGTTTTTCACTGGAGTTCGAGTGACAGTAAGTCTCCTCAAGTCTAAAGGACTCGTCTCAGGATTCTGACCGTTCTCTACAATGCTGTCATTTGGATAGGCTCTACCCGTCCGCCAACTTCTAAGCCGTCCAGGCCTTTTAACAATCCTTTAGTTATTGTGCCTAACGCACCAATCATAATCGGCACAATCGTTACTTTCATGTTCCACAACTTTTTCAATTCTCTAGCTAAGTCGAGGTACTTATCCTTCTTTTCACTTTCCTTCAGATTTATTCTGTGGTCCGCAGGGACAGCAAAGTCGACAATTTTGCAGATTCTTTTTTTTTTTGTTTTTTTGTTAATTATTATGAGGTCTGGTCTTCTGGCCGGGATTAGGTGATCCGTTTGTATATTGAAGTCCCATAGGAGTTTATGCGAGTCATTTTCTAGGACAAGTGCTGGGTTGTGCATAGACCATTTGTTTGTATGGTCGAATTGAAATTTTCTGCACATTTCCTAGTGGATCACCCTGCCGACCCAGTCGTATCTCACGTTATACTCCTTCTGTTCTAATTTGCTGCATTCGCTTATTATATGATTGATTGTTTCATCTCTGTCACCACATAGCCTGCATTTGCTATTTGGTTTAGTTTTATCTATTCTCGCTTTTATATGATTGGTTCTTACGGCGCTGTCTTGTGCTGCTATTAGAAGAGATTCTGTTTCTTTCCTCTCTTTCCTCCTTTGGAGTTTTTCCCATCAGCGTTAGCTGATGGTTTTTCACTGGAGTTTCAGTGACAGCAAATCACCTCATGTCTCCTGGAATCTTCTCAGTATTCCGGCCGTTCTCAATAATGTTGTTGTTTGGATGGTCTCCACTCATCCGCCAACTTCCATGTCCTCCAGTCTCTTTAGTAATCCTTTAGTTACTGTACCAAAAGCACCAATATTATTGAGAGCTTTTCACATCAACGTTAGCCGATGGTCTTTCACTGAAGTTTGAGTGACAGCAAGTCTCCTCAAGTCTCCGGGATTCTTCTCAGTATTCTAGCCGTTCTCACTGATGCTGTAGTTTGGATAGTCTCTTTCTCGTCCTCGAACCTCCAATTCCTCTAATCACTTTAATAATCCTTTGGTGACTGTACCAAAAGCACCTCTCACAATTTGTATAATTGTCACCTTCATGTTCCATCGTTTTTTTCAATTCCCTAGCAAGGTCGTGGTACTTATTCTTCTTTCCACTTTCTTTCAGTTTTATTCGGTAGTCTGCCGGAACAGCGAAATCCACAATTTTGCAACTTCACTTTTTTTGTTGATTATTATAAGGTCTGGTCTTCTAGCCGACGTTAGATGATCCATTAGTATGTCAAAGTCCCATAGGAGTTTATGTGTATCATTTTCTAGGATAGATGCTGGGTTGTGCACATATCATTTGTTCGTATGGTCAAATTTTAATTTTTTGAACCTCTCCCAGTTGATCACCTCATCCCCTCAGTCGTGTCTAGTCTTATTCTCATTCTGTGTATTATTATTGTTGTTATTTTAGTTGTAGTAGTCGGAGTAGTAGTTGTTGTAGTTGTCGTATTATTATCATTAGCAGTATTTTAGTAGGAATTGTAATCTCCTTGAACTGTTGCTCTTCGTTTATTTATATAATCGTTATGAAACTTTCGTGTAAATCTTTTATAGTTTTTATCATGACAATCGTTTTTTTATCGACTTAGTAATTACCTATCTATCTATCTATCTCATCATATTATCCAGTCAGCTGGGGCTGTAGAATACACCGACTGCACCTCTGCAGAGTGGTAAGATTCCTCCAATGAGTGTCCTGGATATGACACTAAACAATCTGATGGTAAGGTTCTAGTGATGCTAAGGCTTTAGGGAATGCGGAGAATCCCTTCGTTGCCATCGCTTCCAGGTCCACTCTGTCCCGGAATGGTAGCACCTGATAGGGTCTTATCTATGGGTCAAATAGAACTAAACTTCATACTTATGCTAAACTGAATTGTCTGAATTTGAACTGTTTGACTAAACTGGATAGCTTGAAAGAGAACTGTTTATGGCAATTAAAACTCGTACTTATGCTGAATTGAATTTTTTGAAATGGAACTGTTTTTAACATTGAAACTGTACTTATGCTAAACTGAATTGTTTAATATAGAACTGTTTTGACATTTAAGTGTGTAGACAAAATCTGTAATTATACTAAACAGAATTGGTTGAAATGGAAATATTTTTGGCAATTAAAATCTATACTGATGCTAAACTGAATTGTTTTAAATAGAACCGATAATTTGCATAAAAATGGATTTGTTTTTAAATAACCTACAGAGTTTGATATGCCATAAAACCCAACCAACCAACCATCTCCATTTGTGTCTATATAGTGCTTCACCCCGACAAAAATAAAACCGATCGAGAAATATACAGACATACATCCATGCATATATAAATACGTACCCGTGATGTAATGGTTCAAGTCGTAGGAAATGGACAAGTTGACACGAATTCCGTGTTAAAGATTAGACAATGAGAACACTGTTCCCTAAACTAAATAAATCTTTGCACACCAATTTATGCTGCTAACTTTTTTGTCTGTAAGCACAAGATATATCAAGTTCACTACCCTTGTGGCCGTTTGCCTTAATCTAGACACCCAAAGACTCCGGGGATTCAACCTTCGTCACAAACATGGGAAGGGGAAAGTGATTTCCTACTTTAATGTCATCAAATTGTTTTTATTTGCCCTTGGTGTTGCCAGGTTACCTCATCTCAGCGGTTTACCAATGAAATACGATATGGGTGAAGTTGACAGTTTGATTTATGATTACGATATTATCAATGAACTCAGCTTGATCAGCAGAATTTGTCTCTACGGAAAATTGCGAGGGTAAAAACACGGATGTAGTTCATAAGACTTTTATTTAATTAGGGAAAAACCGCTTATTTGATGCAAAAAAATAGGGAAACATTAGCATAATCATTTTAAAGGTAATTAATTCGTTGATAATTATTCATCATGTACCAATAGAATATGTAAAAAATGCTTAGATGTATACTAATATCTATCTATCTATCTAATGTTCGTCATATTCTATCAAGCGATCTATCTTATTCTCGTCATAATCTATCTATCTATCTATCTATCTCGTCATATTCTATCTGTCAATCAAACTAAGTGGTGTCCGTTGTATAACGGCTACTGTCGTTGGAAATGGGCACGATGAAACGACTTCAAATCTTGGATGAAGCCGTCAATATTTCACATTGCCCTTATAACCTTGGAATCAGAATAAATCCAACTCTTCTACCTCCAGCTATAGACAAATAGTGAGGTAGACT